>NW_025903506.1:7688-54468 GCF_018835915.1 Vigna umbellata
AGGGGGGAAGGTCAAGTTTGGGTTCCACATGATGGTTCCTATGATGGTGGTGTCTCCTAGGAGGGTGTTGATAGTGATCAAAAGGATGAAAACTATTGTGATCACTATGTTGGGAATGATCACCATTATCATGGTGTTGCCTATGAGAGTGTTCCTCATCATTTTGTCCTCTCTGATTACGAGTGAGGTTTGCAACCATCTGTCTGAGTTCATTCAACTCAGCTTTAGTTCTATTAAGTTCCTCTCTCAATTCCATATTGTCCTCATCATGATGAAAAGTGCCTTGAATACTAGAGTTACTCATACTTGTGAAGTAGAGAAAAGATTTTCGAAAGAGTTTTGAAAAGCTTCATAAGTGTTGAGTCAAAATACTTTGCAAAGATTGTTTTTGTATTTTTGGTGAATGACTTCTAGATAGATTCTAAAGGTAAAGAAACCGAATAGCTCCCAAGAAGGAGAGGTGAGTCTTAACGGACAAGCTTAAAAACCTTGTCCTTCCTTAGCCAAAGGTTCTCCTGTTTCTTACCCAAGTTTCAATGGAGAAGTCTTTCAAAAACAGTTAGAATGCAATAATGAGATGCGCCTAGAAACCAAAAGAAGGTTTATCTATATGAGCGTGCACCTAGATATCACGGAGACTTAAAACAAAAATATCAACAAGCAAAAAAAAAATTAAAGAAAGATGATAATGAAATGAAAGAGTGAGACACGGTCCTAAGTGAAAGTGCAAGTGACACTTGGAGCCATTTGACACACTTTCACACTAAGAAGTGGAAACTAAACTATTACAATGGTTGTTTGTGCACTTAAAATTGCTTAAATCATTCTTCCAAGCCACTTTAAGTTGCAAAAATGAAATCCAAAGAAACTTTAAATATTTTGTGATATAAAGCAAAGTACAACTAAAAAGTGTTTGCAAATGAAGAACCAAATGTGGCTGCTGTTTCAGGTTGGTTGAAAGCCAAAATTGATGTGGTTTGCTGCTGAAAAAGGGTGCTGGAACAACAATGTTATAGTGCTCTTGGAGTTCAAGCTTGAAGCCCTTTTAACACCTCATCCACTTCCTAAGATGCTACCCCCTTGGAGCAAGGAATCTGAGGTAGAGAAGCTGCACCAATACTTCACACAACCATACACCAGCAACAAACAATTAGCACCAGAAAACTTGCACTGCACCAGATTTTTGAAATGAAAAACCAACTTGACAGCATAATAGAAAGCTTATAAAGTTGGATTCTAATCAGTTTGGGGCTGGAAAAAGAGGTGGTATGCAAAAGGAACCTAATAAAGGGTCTAGAACAGATTATAAAAGCAATAAAACTCAAAAACAGTGATTGAATTGAGTGTTCCGAAACTGTTTGATGAAACTGCAAAAGTGTTTGATGAAATGCCACAAAGAGATGCTGATATTGTGTTTTTTGGATTTTGACTGTCAAAACTGGATTGCAGGGGTGTACTTGCCTTTTTCTGATTGTTTTACACTTGTGTAAGCATTGGTAATTAATTGGAAACCAAATCCCCAGCTTTTGCCAATCCAATTTGTAAATTGAGAATTTTTAAGTGTAGAAAACAGTAAAGAAATGCATGCTGCACCAAAAATGTGGCTGGAAAAATGGAACAACAGTATTCAAAATGAGTTTCAGTGATGAAAAGGATCAAATGACACTTCAAAGAAGTTTGTATCATCAAATGGAATATGTTCAAACACTTAAACAACAAAGGTAAAGGTCATCTCAAAATTTGATTGGTTTACTTTCAAATTTAACCAAATTTGATGACTGAAATTGTGATTTGATACAAAGGCTGGAAAATGACCATTTGCACAGTAACAACAGGTTTGAAATGGTGAAATAAACTTGTGCAAAACATATACAAATCACAGAAACAGCCAAACTCAACAATTCAAAGCAGTTGTAGCCAATTATGCAGCACTTTTAATCAAAACTGGAAACATCAGTGGCCAAAATGAATGGTACTGAGTTTAAAGCTCAAATGAGACTTCCAGCAAGTTTAGATGATGGAATGGAATGTGTGCAATCACTTAGGCAGCAAAGAAAGTAACCACATCAGAAATTCACTGGTTCACTTCCCAAAATTTAACAAAATGTGAGTATTTCAAATGTGAAGTTGCACCAAAGCTAGAAATTGACCAATTGAACAGTAGAAACAAATTTCAATTCACCAAATATACTTGCTCAAACATACAAATTGCACCAAAACACTCAGAATTCCAAAATCACTTTTGTAGTTGCCACTTATGCAGCAAAAGTGGCCAAATAGCACATGAAAATGACGAAACAACATGATCAAAGTTGGATGGATCAAGAAAAAAAATGTAGGAAAGGTCCTAAACAACTAGATCTAGAACACATTAAACAAACATGTGCAAAGCTGCAGAAGCTGAAAATCTGGACAGACACAGTTTATTACATGTTAAACCAGAAATAACTCTTGCTGCAGAATTTGAAATCAAATTTGGATGAACTTAACCATTCAGTTTGCAATTCTGTGATGAATATGAGTTGCAAGTACTTTAGACACATTCAAACACAGTAGAAAAACTTGCACAAAGCTTACAACACCAGAAATCTGAATGAAAACAGATTTTACAAATCAAACCCGAAAATTCAGTTTTCTATAGAATATGCTACTGGAAAACAATGTGTGCATTGGTTCTAGCTCCAATGATCAAAGCTGGACATGGTGCCATTGCTTTTCATGATCAATATATAGCTAGCAACACACTGGACTCAAACAATAACGAAGAAATAAAGCTGGAACTGGATTACACCAATGCAACAGTAACACGAAAACTGCACAATGCACATGACTGTGACATAACTGGATTTTGAATTTGCAAGCTGGAATTGAACTCAAACAATGGATTTGCACCGATTAAAATGAGCAACAATTACTAAGGAACATTGGAAACACAAGAACAGTGATCACAAACGCAAATTGAATCAAAACTGAAATGAAAAAATTTCTGGAAAACAGTGAGCACTGCACTGCACAACACGGTCAAACATAAAATGGAAGTAAGAGCAACTTAGCTCTTGAAGCAATGCGTGTACGACCTGGCTCTTGATGCCAAATGATGGAAGCAGCCTCCACGTTCAAGACTGGAGTGGCTCCTTGGACAAAATGACGCAATGCAAATAACTTGAAGAAGTAGTGGCTGGAAACAATCCAACAGCATTTCACTATATCAATTCAAGTTGAGTTTACAAATGATGAGCTCTCTTTTTATAGGCAAAGATGAGCTTGGAAGTGTGCTATGAAAGCTACACCAGCCTACAAATGATAAACGTGCATAATCCAACGTGCAGCAGTTGCTTCCAAGCCATGTGTTCCATATGTTCTTCATGGAAAATGTGCTGAATTAATGAAGCCACACGGTTGGCTTGTGTTCCACGTGTTGCATATGTAAAATGTGTTTCTAACTTGGCTAATTGATGATGAGCATCAACAAGGCTTCTTGGCTGTTTGGTATAGGTTCCAAGTCTTCCTTCTTATTTGGCCTACAAAACAAGGTAAAGATATTTAGTTAAAGAAGAAGAAGCTAAGGCTTAGAAAGAAAAGATTAAGTCCTTTATTCAACTTCCCTTTCTTGGTCTTAGAGTGAAGTTGATACTTCTTTGGATGGGAAGTCCCTAAAGGGGTTGCCATCATCAACTCTCTTATTCACACAACTTAATAGAAAAACATGATTCCAAGCAAGTTTCTAAGAAGAAAAGGGTGCATTTAGTATCAAAATTACATCACAGATAACGGTATTTTCAACCGTTATCATCTGTCGATTGCTATAGTGGATTAATCGATCACTATTTAAGAGGGGTTATAAATTCCATGATTTGGAATTTTGCTATTCTGCTTATTGATCACGTATTATTAATTGTTTCTTTTTCAATATATCTTTGTTCTATAATTGATTGAAATTACTTGAGATTATATTGAGATTGTTGAATGATATTGTATCATTACTGCATTAATGTGTTTGCATCATTTATGAACTGATACAATACTGTTATATGCTCATATATGCTCTGATATAATCTGTGCATACTGCATTGTGCATCTTGGTTTTGAATATAAAACATGCATAATGGTAGGGGGAGCATTGCATAGGATCTTAGATACTAATATGTATAAAAAGTCCCACTTTTTTATATCTGTTCCAACATTAATAAGAATAAAAAGTGAGACTTTTTATTTCTGTTCTAGCACCAACATGGAAAGGTTGAGTTTTTTTTATACCTATTGTGATAATAATAACTACAGAATGAGATCTTTTATACCTGTTCTAGTAAATATCGGATATAAAAAGTAACCTTTTTAAACTTATTTAGGATAGAACCGATATAAAAAGAGGATTTTTTATTAAAGTGTAATGCAAATTCTAGAAAAATGTAGAAGCTCCTTAGATAAAAGAATTGAAATGTAATACAAGTTCTAGAATATTCTAGAAAAACCTAAGATAGGAAGAAAAATCAAGAATATTCTACATAGGTAAAAATCTAGAACATTCCACATAAGGTGTGGCTAGTATGTTCTAGAATAATCTATGGGTTTATAAATACCCATGAACTCTATCATTTGATGAAAAGATGTAGCCAACATCTACCATTTGTAAGAAGCCAACATCTACTACAACTAAAGACAACTACAACACTTCTTTCAACTACTATTTCTACATTCTACTATCTCTACATTTTCTCTACCACATCAACTACTCCTTTCACAACCTGAAAATACTAACAGTGGTACCAGAGCTACGTTCAGTCATCTATTGGGCGTAGATAAAATTTTCAACTACCTCAAACAAAACTATAACTCATTCTACTACTTCCAAATATATTCTCAACACATGGCTACTACTAATCAAACATCATCAATTCCAGTACCTATTTTCAAAGGAGAAAATTATGATTTTTGGAGTGTCAAAATGAAGACATTCTTCCGCTCTCAAGATTTATGGGATATCATAGAAGAGGGATTCAATATTCCAGAAGACACCTCTACTCTTACTGCAGCTCAAAAGAAGGAGTTGAAAGAAAACAAGCAGAAGGATTCAAGGGCTTTATTTGTTCTTCAACAAGCAGTTGATGAGACAATTTTTCCAAGGATAATTGGTGCCACAAGTGCAAAACAAGCTTGGAATACAATACAAGAGGAGTTTCAAGGAAGTGACGAGGTACGCAATATTAAACTTCATTCTCTAAGACGAGAGTTTGAATTATTAAGAATGAAAGAATCTGAGACCATTAAAGACTACTATTCTAGAATAAAAGAAATAGTTAGTCAGATGAGAGCCTATGGGGAAAATATTCTTGACAAAAAGATCGTTGAGAAAATTTTAATTTCTATTCCCCAAAAGTATGATGCAATCGCAACCGCGATTGAACAAACAAAAGATTTGGCTACATTGTCAGTCACACAACTAATGGGCTCTCTTGAAGCTTATGAACAAAGATTGAAAAGGCATGAAGAAGACTCGGTTGAAAATGCCTTTCAATCAAAACTAAAATTACGGTCTCAGAATAAAGAATATGAAGGAAATAAAAGTAGAGAAGAAATTTCTAGAAATAAAGAAAATCCTAGAAGCTTCTCGAAGACTCGTCAAGAAAAATATCCTCCATGTGGCATATGTAAAAAGACAAGTCACTTGGAAAAAGATTGTTGGCATCATGGAAAACCTCAATGCCACTATTGCAAGAAATTTGGTCACGTAGAAAAGTATTGTCGTAATAAAAATAAGTATCAAGCAAACTTTGCGGAAGAAGATAATCAAGAGAAACTCTTATTCTACGCCAATCAAGAATCTTCTGGTAGAGAAGGAAGTTGGTACTTGGATAGTGGATGCAGCAATCACATGGCGAAAGATCAAAGCATCTTCAAAGACATTGATAAATCTGTCAATGTCAAAGTTCGGCTAGGAAATGGCACCACAGTGGAGTCTCGAGGCAAAGGAACTGTCATGGTGGAGACAAAGAAAGGTACGAAATTCATCAAGGATGTTTTACTAGTTCCAAATCTTAAAGAAAATCTTTTAAGTATTGGCCAAATGATGGAGAATGGATATTCTCTTCATTTTGAGAAAGATACATGCAAAATTTATGACAATAAAATGATAGAAATTGGCCAAGTAAAAATGGAGAAGAGAAATAGAAGCTTTCCTATAAGCTTCAAACCTGGAACTAATATTGCCATGAAGGTAGAAGTTGATGACTCATGGCTTTGGCATAGGAGATTTGGCCACTTCAACACACATGCCTTAAAACTTCTATATACGAAAAACATGATGAGAGATCTTCCATGCTTGAAGGAGAATAATGAATCATGTGAAGGATGTCTCCTCGGAAAACAACATCGATTACCATTCTCGACAGACAAAGCATGGAGAGCAAAAGACTTATTGGAGTTGATTCATACCGATGTTTGCGGACCGATGAGAACACCTTCACATCATAACAACAGGTATTTCATCCTCTTCATTGATGACTTCTCTAGAATGACATGGGTCTATTTCTTAAAGGCAAAGTCAGAAGTTTTTGGAGTATTCAAGAAATTCAAGGCCCTTGTTGAGAAGCAAAGTGGAAAACAGCTAAAAGTACTTAGAAGTGATCGTGGCAAGGAGTACACATCTCACGAGTTTGACAAATTCTGTGAAGATGAAGGCATAGAGCGACAACTTACAGTCGCATATACTCCACAACAAAATGGCGTGTCAGAGAGAAAGAATCGCACAGTTATGGAGATGGCAAGATCAATGCTGAAAGAGAAAAGTATGCCTAATACTTTTTGGGCTGAAGCAGTTTACACTGCAGTTTATATTCTAAACAGATGTCCAACTAAAGCAGTCCAAGACAAGACTCCTATTGAAGCTTGGAGTGGGAGAAAGCCATCGGCTAAACACCTACGAGTATTTGGATCTATCTGCTACATACATGTTCCTGATCAAAGGAGGCACAAGCTTGAAGACAAAACTATACGAGGAATATTTTTGGGATATAGCACACAGTCAAAAGGCTATCGAGTTTACAACCTACAAACTAAAAAGCTCATCATCAGTCGAGATGTTGAAGTTGATGAAAATGCTTCTTGGAATTGGGAAGAAGAAAAAGTTGTTAAAAGCAACATTCTACTTCCAGTGCAACAATCTCAAGAAGAAACTCAAGAAGAGGAAGAAAATTCAGGTACGCTTTCTCCACCTCCACAACAAGATTCTTCACCTGAATCTAGTCCAAGAAGAGTAAGATCTTTGGTAGACATATATGAAACTTGCAATATGGCTATGATTGAGCCTAACTGTTATGAAGAAACATCAAAGCAAGAAGTATGGTCAAGGAAATGGAGGAAGAAGATCAAATTGAAGATATGTTACCAAGACAAAGATTTGAACTACTGCACACAATGCTTGGAGTTACCGAATTTGCATTAAGGAGGAGTATTAAAGTGTAATGCAAATTCTAGAAGAATGTAGAAGCTCCTTAAATAGAAGAATTGAAATGTAATACAAGTTCTAGAATATTCTAGAAAAACCTAAGATAGGAAGAAAAATCAAGAATATTCTACATAGGTAAAAATCTAGAACATTCCACATAAGTTGTGGCTAGTATGTTCTAGAATAATCTATGGGTCTATAAATACCCATGAACTCTACCATTTGATGTATGAAGCCAACATCTACCATTTGTATGAGCTAACATCTACTACAACTAAAGACAACTACAACACTTCTTTCAACTACTACTTCTACATTCTACTATCTCTACATTTTCTCTACCACATCAACTACTCCTTTCACAACCTTCAAAATACTAACAGTGGTACCAGAGCTACGTTCGGTCATCTACTGGGCGTAGATAAAATTTTCAACTACCTCAAACAAAACTATAACTCATTCTACTACTTCCAAATATATTCTCAACACATGGCTACTACTAATCAAACATCATCAATTCCAGTACCTATTTTCAAAGGAGAAAATTATGATTTTTGGAGTGTCAAAATGAAGACATTCTTCCGCTCTCAAGATTTATGGGATATCATAGAAGAGGGATTCAATATTCCAGAAGACACCTCTACTCTTACTGCAGCTCAAAAGAAGGAGTTGAAAGAAAACAAGCAGAAGGATTCAAGGGCTTTATTTGTTCTTCAACAAGCAGTTGATGAGACAATTTTTCCAAGGATAATTGGTGCCACAAGTGCAAAACAAGCTTGGAATACAATACAAGAGGAGTTTCAAGGAAGTGACGAGGTACGCAATATTAAACTTCATTCTCTAAGACGAGAGTTTGAATTATTAAGAATGAAAGAATCTGAGACCATTAAAGACTACTATTCTAGAATAAAAGAAATAGTTAGTCAGATGAGAGCCTATGGGGAAAATATTCTTGACAAAAAGATCGTTGAGAAAATTTTAATTTCTATTCCCCAAAAGTATGATGCAATCGCAACCGCGATTGAACAAACAAAAGATTTGGCTACATTGTCAGTCACACAACTAATGGGCTCTCTTGAAGCTTATGAACAAAGATTGAAAAGGCATGAAGAAGACTCGGTTGAAAATGCCTTTCAATCAAAACTAAAATTACGGTCTCAGAATAAAGAATATGAAGGAAATAAAAGTAGAGAAGAAATTTCTAGAAATAAAGAAAATCCTAGAAGCTTCTCGAAGACTCGTCAAGAAAAATATCCTCCATGTGGCATATGTAAAAAGACAAGTCACTTGGAAAAAGATTGTTGGCATCATGGAAAACCTCAATGCCACTATTGCAAGAAATTTGGTCACGTAGAAAAGTATTGTCGTAATAAAAATAAGTATCAAGCAAACTTTGCGGAAGAAGATAATCAAGAGAAACTCTTATTCTACGCCAATCAAGAATCTTCTGGTAGAGAAGGAAGTTGGTACTTGGATAGTGGATGCAGCAATCACATGGCGAAAGATCAAAGCATCTTCAAAGACATTGATAAATCTGTCAATGTCAAAGTTCGGCTAGGAAATGGCACCACAGTGGAGTCTCGAGGCAAAGGAACTGTCATGGTGGAGACAAAGAAAGGTACGAAATTCATCAAGGATGTTTTACTAGTTCCAAATCTTAAAGAAAATCTTTTAAGTATTGGCCAAATGATGGAGAATGGATATTCTCTTCATTTTGAGAAAGATACATGCAAAATTTATGACAATAAAATGATAGAAATTGGCCAAGTAAAAATGGAGAAGAGAAATAGAAGCTTTCCTATAAGCTTCAAACCTGGAACTAATATTGCCATGAAGGTAGAAGTTGATGACTCATGGCTTTGGCATAGGAGATTTGGCCACTTCAACACACATGCCTTAAAACTTCTATATACGAAAAACATGATGAGAGATCTTCCATGCTTGAAGGAGAATAATGAATCATGTGAAGGATGTCTCCTCGGAAAACAACATCGATTACCATTCTCGACAGACAAAGCATGGAGAGCAAAAGACTTATTGGAGTTGATTCATACCGATGTTTGCGGACCGATGAGAACACCTTCACATCATAACAACAGGTATTTCATCCTCTTCATTGATGACTTCTCTAGAATGACATGGGTCTATTTCTTAAAGGCAAAGTCAGAAGTTTTTGGAGTATTCAAGAAATTCAAGGCCCTTGTTGAGAAGCAAAGTGGAAAACAGCTAAAAGTACTTAGAAGTGATCGTGGCAAGGAGTACACATCTCACGAGTTTGACAAATTCTGTGAAGATGAAGGCATAGAGCGACAACTTACAGTCGCATATACTCCACAACAAAATGGCGTGTCAGAGAGAAAGAATCGCACAGTTATGGAGATGGCAAGATCAATGCTGAAAGAGAAAAGTATGCCTAACACTTTTTGGGCTGAAGCAGTTTACACTGCAGTTTATATTCTAAACAGATGTCCAACTAAAGCAGTCCAAGACAAGACTCCTATTGAAGCTTGGAGTGGGAGAAAGCCATCAGCTAAACACCTACGAGTATTTGGGTCTATTTGCTACATACATGTTCCTGATCAAAGGAGGCACAAGCTTGAAGACAAAACTATACGAGGAATATTCTTGGGATATAGCACACAATCAAAAGGCTATCGAGTCTACAACATACAAACGAAAAAGCTCATCATCAGTCGAGATGTTGAAGTTGATGAAAATGCTTCTTGGAATTGGGAAGAAGAAAAAGTTGTTAAAAGCAACATTTTACTTCCAGTGCAACAATCTCAAGAAGAAACTCAAGAAGAGGTAGAAAATTCAGGTACGCTTTCTCAACCTCCACAACAAGAATCTTCACCTGAATCTAGTCCAAGAAGAGTAAGATCTTTGGTAGACATATATGAAACTTGCAATATGGCCATGATTGAACCTAACTGTTATGAAGAAGCATCAAAGCATGAACTATGGTCAAGGCAATGGAGGAAGATGATCAAATTGAAGATATGTTACCAAGACCAAGATTTGAACTACTATGCACAATGTTTGGAGTTACCGAATTTGCATTAAGGAGGAGTATTAAAGTGTAATGCAAATTCTAGAAAAATGTAGAAGCTCCTTAGATAAAAGAATTGAAATGTAATACAAGTTCTAGAATATTCTAGAAAAACCTAAGATAGGAAGAAAAATCAAGAATATTCTACATAGGTAAAAATCTAGAACATTCCACATAAGGTGTGGCTAGTATGTTCTAGAATAATCTATGGGTTTATAAATACCCATGAACTCTATCATTTGATGAAAAGATGTAGCCAACATCTACCATTTGTAAGAAGCCAACATCTACTACAACTAAAGACAACTACAACACTTCTTTCAACTACTATTTCTACATTCTACTATCTCTACATTTTCTCTACCACATCAACTACTCCTTTCACAACCTTAAAATACTAACACTTTTACATCGGTTCTAGAACCGATATAAAAAGTTACAAAAAATTTCTATACTCCATGCTTCTATACTTGCTCAAAAAACGATATAAAAAACTTTTTTAAACGGTATAAAATTCTTTTTTGGCATAGTGAAATTAAGTTGATGGCTTCTCCATGACTCATAGGGAGTTTTACTAGTTTTCTTTTAGGGTATTCTATTTTTTTTTAAAAATGATGCAAGAAGTATTTCTCACTAAAGCTTATCAAGTGTATTAGAGCTAATAAGCATGACATTCATAATTTCATTAAGAGTTAAGTTTTTTTTCTATCAACTACTCCATTAGACTTAGGTGAATATGGTGGGGTTACTTCATACCTTCTTTTACATAACAGGCATTAAACGTTACACATTCACCACCTATATCTGATCTAATCATTTTAATTTTCTTATTTAATTCATTTTTTACTTTTTCCTTATAAGTTAAAAACACATCAAAAACTTCATTCTTATGTTTGATTAAGTACATTTCGGTGTATCAGAATAATCATCTATAAACGATACAAAATAATTTTACCAGGTCTAGACATGGTTTGTTTTAGGTCAACTAAATTAGTATAAATTAATCCTATTTGATGTTTTCTTCATTATTTTAGATTTCACACATATATCACATTTCTTAGTTTGTTTATCATGCATATTAATAATCTTAGTCGTTGCAGTTTTAGAACATATGAGGAATTCACATGTCCTAATTTATCATGCCACACATCATACAAATCAACAGTATAAGTAGAAAAACCAAACTCATTAATAACTATAGAAATATTAAGTACAGAAAGACCTTGATTACAATATCCTTACCCCCACAAACGTATTACTTTTTGTCATAATAATCTTATCAATTTGAAATGACACTTTAACTCAAATTTTCCATACCAATGCTACAATAATTAGCTTTGATTATGGCACATGTAGCACATCACTTAAGGTTAAAGTCTTCTCAAATGTGAGCTTTAGAAGAATTTTCCTTTTTCCTAGGACAAGATTTTTCTCTAAATCAACGAGATAAACATGTTCTTCTCCATCTCCCACATTAGTTTAAGAGGTAAAAGCACTTATATTTGTACATATGTGTCTGGTTGCTCCAGAGTCTACTACCCAATTGTTCAGATTGCTCACAAGGTTTATTTAGGAAATGACTGCAACAATTGTATCTTCTCCTCTGGCTATATTTTCCTTAGGATGAATATCAGTTTTAACACTATTTTTATCTAAAATAGGGTAAGATCCATTGGGATGAGAAATTATTTACAATTGTGATCAAGTTTTTCCTCATATTTTTTGAAGCTAGTTTGTCTTCTACCGTATTTGCTTTGGCAAATAATGTCTTAACCCTTATAGCAGCACACTCCTTACTAGTATATTTGAGGTTATACCACTTCCGCAGTCCCTATTTCTGTTGGGTTTTCTCAAATAGGTCCCTTTCTTATATTTTTCCCCCCAATTAGGTCCCTAGAAGTGAAAATTTAAGCAATTGGCTCCTTGCCATTAAATTGGGTTAACGAAGTTAACTTTCTGATGAGTTGTCAGTTTGACGAGGAACATTTTAAATACATGGCCATTATGTTAGATTACGTGGCATATGCAGAATAGGTTAGTGGAATATGTTAAAATAGAATGACTTAATTTCTCACACCAAAGGGGGGGGGTGAATTGGTGAAGTATAAAATTTAAAACTTTCAAAATATTTTTCACCAAAAGAGATGCCTTATTACTTTTCTTGAAACACAAGTTAAAAGATTTTCAATGCAGCGGAAATTTAATCGAATGAGTATGAAGTATAATCGATTGAATGTAAAAGAGTAGGGATAAGAAAGATCAAACGCTGAGTTTTTATACTGGTTCGGCCAAGCCTACATCAAGTGTCATTCTAACCACAGGAAGCCAATGCACTATAATGATTAATTTTTTTACAACAAGGTTTTTATAGAGACCTCACGTCAAAAATATAAAACACCTCTCTAACCCTCTAATCAAAATATAGGCAGTACATAAATAAACTAGTAGCAAAAATCCCCTCTCCTGCAGTCCAACCCCTTTGAGGCACCCTCAAAGTCAAGAACGCAGCACATCCTTCTTCCTGTAATCACAACACAGAACTCAATCCAATTTTCAGTAGATTGTAGAACCTGATCTTGCAGTAGACACCCAAATGTGCAGATAGATCAAACTTTTAAACTCAGTAACCTTGCTCTTCAAGAAATTTCAAGCAGTTGATCACCCCAGTCAATATTGTTTTCTTGGAGCTTTTCCTCTTTTTGTAAGAATCAAACTTTCTGGAAAAGAATATGAAAATGCCAGAATTACAAAATTTCGTAATGAATTACAAAATGTAAGAATCAATTTATAGTATAACACATCTTTGACGTATTTTAATCGACTAAGCTACTAATGCAGTCGAATACACCAATTCAGTTATAACAGTTAGTAGGAGTCAAAGCAATTAATTCAATTCACAATTAATGCAGTCGAATAGCATTTAATGCTTGGTCAACACATTTAAAAATATAGTCATTGTGACAATTATATCAAGCATTAACAGATTTCAAAATTGTAACAAACTTAATCAAATACATATCGCATGCAATCAATTATGCAACAATGTTAAGCAAAGTTTTGGAAACTTTTCTCTTTGAAAAAGTCTCACAGCACACTTGAAAAAGTTTATGCAAAGACACTAGTTTTAATCGATTCACCCCATAATGTAATCGACTTAAAACTGTTGTTTTCCAACACAATTAAAATTCAACATTTGTACTTGTGGTTTTTCTCATCAAAAACATGTGGCATGCTTTCATGTATCATATCACATATATAACACAGTGAAATGCAATGATCAACATAGCAACAACACAATCATGTTCTCATATACGCATATAACATGTAAGCATAGAACATGTAATACATAATACGCATGTGTTATTAATTATGTGTTGTCGTCATCAAAAACTCAGATATTACTGAGATTGTGGGTTAAGCTAAACCAGCGCTCTCCCTATCAACAATCTCAACAATCTCCCCCTTTTTTTATGATGCACAACCATGATTAATAATCAACCATGTTGCACAACTCAATATAGATTATCAATCAATTACCAATCAACATAATTCTCCCCCTTTGGGCATTACCACAAAAGGTAAGCACAATGGTATTGATATACAGATAGTCAAGCATATAAAGATGCACATATAATCATCAAGAAACAAATAATGATGCTCCTCTTGTCAAAGATATTCACATGAAATTAAGATTTTCTCCCCCTTAAATGAAGACATGTGAAATATATCAATGATATGCAATGCTCCTCATGTCATTATGCATATTTCAATCTCAAAATACAGATACACAATGCAGTAATCAGAATATGTCAGAGCATTTATCAGTTTGTCATAGATCAGATATATTACAACAATAACATAGCAATATTGATTTAATCAAACAACACATTTTAATCTCTTATTATCTCAGATATATTATGCAACAGATAAGCATAGAGATATAAGAAAAAATAAACAATCAATAGCAGATAAAATAAGATCTAAAGATATAAGATATTCTAGTTTTGGAATCTTTAAACCCTTGTTGATGTTTAATCGATTTGATCTCAATCATATTCGATTTCTTGTTGTAGCATATTTCAAATTATCTAGTTCCATCCAGTCAGCAAGTGATATTCCTGCAAAACTTTTCAAAGTCTTTCCAGATCAAGCATTTTAGAATCAATGTTATACAGGAATTAACACAACTATAATATATGTATGCAAATGTATGAATGTAACAGTAATCAACAGTCCATTGGCATACAAGCACAGTGTAACGATTTAATCTATTTTATACTACTGTCATCCAAAATTCCCAGTTCATTTCGAATAGTATAAAATCTTTCTTTGTTCAAAGGTTTTGTAAAAATATCTGCCCATTGATGTAAGGTATCTACATATTCGACCTTAATTTAACCCTTGAGGATGTGGTCTCGTATGAAATGATGTCTTATTTCAATATGCTTAGTTTTAGAGTGAAGAACAAGATTTTTTGTCAAATTAATTGCACAAGTATTATCACACTTTAAGGGAATATGAATTAATGATATGCCATAGTCCTTTAGTTGACTCTTAATCCAAAGATGACAGGTACCACTAGTGCCTTTTCTATCTAGTTTACAGCCGCCAAAGTCAGAATCACTATATCCCTCAAGAAAAATGTTCGAACCATTTGGATACCACAAACCAAGATTCTTGGTTCCTTTTAAGTATTTCAATATCTTTTTACAACAGTAAGGTGTGATTCTTTTGGCTGAGACTGAAATCTAGCACACAGAGAGACAATATGCATGATATCTGGTCTACTAGCAGTTAAGTACAATAGGGATCCGATCATACCTCTATACATTTTCTGGTCGACAACTTTTCCTGCTTCATCAAGGTCAAGATAGCAGTTAGTTGTCATAGGTGTTGCGGCCTCTTTGTAGTCAAGGATTTTGTATTTCTTTAACAGGTCATTGCAGTAATTTGATTGATGAATAAAAATGCCATTTTTAGTCTGCTTAACTTGAAGTCCCAGAAAGTATGTGAGTTCTCCCATCATGGACATCTCAAATTCTTCCTGCATAGTCTTAGAAAATTCCTTTCATAAAGTAGGATTAGTTGAACCAAAAATGATATCATCAACTTAAATTTGCACATACAACTTATCCTTTATGGAATTCTTAATGAAGAGAGTAGAATCCACTTTACCTCTAGTGAATCCTTTCTTTATCAGGAATTCACTTAGACGCTCATACCATGACCTTGGCGCCTGTTTCAATCCATACATAGCCTTTTTGAGTTTGAAACATAATCTGGATGCTCATAATCTTGGAATCCTAGTGGTTGTTCCACATAGACTTCTTCCTTAATATACCCGTTCAAAAACGCGCTCTTGACATCCATTTGATACAGCTTAAACTTCATCACAGATGCAACAGCGAGTAGAATTCTTATTGCTTCCAGTCTGGCTACTAGTGCATAAGTCTCATCATAATCGATTTCTTCTTCCATGCTGTAGCCTTTAGCAACCAACCTTGACTTGTTCTTTTTCCTCTCCAGCAGAATCATCTGCATCTATTGTCTTTCTAGAATGAACAAGATTAGTGGTAACATAAATATGCTCATCAAAGACCACATGGACAAATTCTTCAACATACATTGTTCTTTTATTATAGACACGATAAGCTTTACTTGTAAGAGAGTAACCAATAAAGACAGCCTCATCGACTTTAGAATCAAACTTACCAAGGATTTCCTTACCATTGTTTAGAAAAAAACATTTGCATCCAAAGACCTGCAGATGTGAGATGTTTGGCTTTCTTCCTTTCAACAATTCATAGGGAGTCATTGTCAGCATTGATCTTATTACAGTTCTGTTTAGTACATAACATGTTGTGCTCACTACATCTGCCCAGAAGTACTTCGACAAGTCCCTCTCATTCAGCATGGTTCTTGCAAGTTCTTCTAGTGCTCTATTTTTTCTTTCCACTACTCCATTTTGTTGTGGTGTTCTAGGAGCAAAAAAGTTGTGACTAATTCCCATTTATGCACAATATTCATCAAATGCTTCATTCTGAAATTCTTTCCCATGATCGCTTCTTATACACTTTGTTCTGAGCTCTTTTTCATTTTGAATGGCTGTAGCAAATTTCTTGAACACCTTGAAAGTTTCACTCTTGGCAGAGATGAAGAAGGTCCAAGTAAACCTAGAATAATCATCAACAATAACTAAGCCATACAAATTACCTCCAAGACTCCTTACCCTTGAGGGACCGAATAAGTCCATGTGTAGCAGTTGCAGAGGTCTAGTGGTTGACATTTATGTTTTATTTTTAAAGGATTGTCTTGTCTGTTTTCCTTTTTAGCAAGCATCACACAATCTTTCAGAATCATAGCGTATATTAGGAAGACCACTGACAAGATCTTTAGACACTACCTTGTTCAATTGACCCATATTAATATGAGCTAGTCTCTTGTGCCATAACCATGCATCATCTTCTTTAGACATAAGACAAATAACGGATTTGAATGAAGTCTTTCTAAAATCGATTATATAAATAATGTTATATCTTTTGCTGATTGATAGCAGCTCATCAGTTAACCCATTGCTAATCAAAATATACTTTTGTTCAAAGATTCTCTTTAGCCCTTTATCACACAACTGACTAACTCTGAGCAAATTATGTTCCAATCCTTCAACAAGCAACACATTGTCAATTTGATATGCAAAGGGAGTTTGAATTTTACCAATATCGATGATCTTTCCTTTGTTGTTGTCACCATAAGTGACGTGTCCATTAGTCTTGTAAGAGATGCTTGTAAATTTTGTTAGATCTCCTGTCATGTGCCTAGAGCATCCACTGTCCAGATACCACATGGAATCATTTACTTCTTGTTCCAAGCATGTTTTTGCCATTTTAGATTTTGTCATCATGATGAGATTTCTTTCTAATACATTCCTTTTATTTTTCTTTTGATCCGTGTTGCTTTTCTTCTTGTTTAGGAATCTTGTAAATTTTCCATCCTGTAGATCTATTCTTCCAGTTCTAGATTCCAGCCCATCTACACCACTTTTCTTGTTTCGCAACAGATCTCTTTCAAAGAATTCATAAAAGCCATTAGTAATGGAATTATGTTTATCATTACATGCAACATGCTAGTTCAAGAACATATTCACTTTTTTTCATTGTTTGAGAAACAGAGGCCATTTTCCAAGATCAGTCGATTTAACGAAAATAGTAATCAACTACTTTTTCCAAATATTTTATGAAAACCAGCTTTGGTGCCCATTTTTAAAAATAGAATGGCTCAATTTCTAACACTAAGAGGGGAGGTGAATTGATGAAGTATAAAATTTAAAACTTTTAAAATATTTTTCACCAAAAGAGATGCCTTTATACTTTTCTTGAAATGCAAGTTAAAAGATTTTCAATGCAGCGAAAATTTAATCGAATGAGTATAAAGTATAATCGATTGAATGTAAAAGAGTAGGGATACGAAAGATCAAACGCTGAGTTTTTATATTGGTTTGGCCAAGCCTACGTCCAGCGTCCTTCCAACCTTAGGAAGCCAATGCACTATAATGATCAAGGTTTTTACAACAAGGTTTTTAGAGAGACCTCACGTGAAAATATAAAACACCTCTCTAACCCTCTAATCAAAGTATAGCAGTACATAAACAGGATAGCAGCAAGAATCCCCTCTCTTGCAGTCCAACCCCTTTGAAGCACCCTCAAAGTCAAGAACGCAACACGTCTTTCTTCCTGTAATCACAACAAGGAACTCAACCCAATCTTCAGCAGATTGTAGAACCTGATCTTGCAGTAGATACCCAAATGTGCAAATAGATCAGACTTTTAAACTCAGCAACCTTGCTCTTCAAGAAATTTCAAGCAGTTGATCACCCCGGTCAATCTTGTTTTCTTGCAGCTTTTTCCTCTTTCTGTAAGAATCAAAAATTTTGCAAAAGAATATGAAAATGTCAAATTACAAAAGTTCCTACAGAAATCAAATTCGCGTCAATTTATAGTTTTACACATCTTTGACGCATTTTAATCAAGTAAGCTATTGATGCAGTCGAATACACTAATTTAGTTATAACATTAGTAGCAGTCAAAGCAATTAATTCAATTCACAATTAATGTAGTCGAATAGCATTTAATGTTTGGTCAACACATTTAAAAATATAGTCGTTGTGACAGTTATATCAAGCATTAAAAATTTCAAAACAATAACAGACTTAATCGAATACATATCGCATGTAATCGATTATGCAACAATGTTAAGCAAAGTGTTGAAAACTTTTCTCGTTGAAAAACTCTGATAGCACACTTGAAAAAGTTTGAGCAAAGACATGAGTTTTAATCAATTCACCCCATAATGTAATCGACTTAAAACTATTGTTTTGCCACACAATTAAAATTCAACATTTGTGCTTGTGGTTTTTCTCATCAAAAACATGTGTCATGCATTCATGTATAAAATCACATATATAACACGGTGAAATGCAATGATCAACATAACAACAACAAAATCATGTTTTCATATACGCATATAACATGTAAGCATAGAACATGTAACACATAATACACATGTGTTATTAATTATGCATTGTCATCATAAAAAACTTAGATATTACTGAGATTGTGGGTTCAGCTAAACCACTGCTCCCCCTATCAACAATCTGAATATATAATTAAAAAATAAAAAGAAAAAGTTTTTGAGAATTGAAACCGAAATTAGGGTGGTTGAGATTATTGATAGGGGGAGCACAGGTTTAGCTTAACCCATAATCTTAGTGATATATGAGTTTTTGACGATGACAACACATAATTAGTAACACATGTGTATTATGTGTTATATGTTTTATGTTCACATGTAATATGCTTTTCCTTATTGTGTTAAATCTTTTAAAGGATATCTGAGAACATGTTTGACTTATTCATTGCATATCACTGTGTGAAATATGTGATTTTATATGTGTATGCATGACATATGTTTTTGGGAAAAGGAAAATCACAAACACTATGGTTGAACTTTAAATGTGTGGCAAAACAATAGTTTTAAGTCGATTACATTATGGGATGAATCGATTAAAACTCGTGTGTTTGCGCAAACTCTTTTGAAGTGTGCTATGAGTTTTTTCAAAGAATAAAGTTTTCAAAACTATGCAAAAAGATTTCACTTAATCGAATGCATGCACTTTGTATTCGAATAAGTTAGTTGATGTTTTGAAAATCTGTTAAATGCTGGTAACAACTAACATAACGGTCATATTTTCAAATATGTTGACCAAGCATTAAATGATAGACGATTGCATTAATTGCACATTCAATTGTTTGTTTGATTGCTGCTAATTCTGTTATAACTGATTGTTATATTCGATTATGTTAGTAGCTCAATCGATTAAAATGCGTCTGATATATGTTGTACTATCAATTGACGCAGATTTGAATTCTGTAAAAAAAAACTCTTAATTCTAACAATTTCATATCATTTATAGAAAGTTGTGATCTTACAAAAAGAGAGGAAAAACTCCAAGAAACAATATTGACCGTGGTGATCAACAACTTGTGATTTCTTGAAGAGCAAGATTGTTGTGTTTCAAAGACTGATCAAATATGCACATTTTGGGTGTTACTGCATGATCAAATTCTGCAATCTCTTGAATATTGGTTTGAGTTCCCTGTTGCGACTATAGGAAGAAGAATGTGTGAGTTCTTGACTTTGAGGGTGCCTCAAAGGGATTAGACAATAGGAGAGGGGATTCTTGCTACTGGTTTTGTTGTATATTGCCTGTATTTTGATTAGAGGGTTACAGAGGTGTTTTACATTTTTGACGTGAGGTCTTCTGTAGAAACCTTGTTCTAAAATCCTTGATCATTATAGTGCATTTGCTACCCGTGGTTGGAAGGACACTAGATGTAGGTAGGTTGGCCGAACCAGTATAAAAACGCAGTGCTTGAATTTTTTGATTCCTACTCTCTGTTATTCAATCGATTACTTTTTGTACTTATAAGTTTCCGCTGCATTGAAAATCTTTTACCTTGCAATTCAACAAAAGTATAAAGGCATCATTTTTTGGGGAAAAGATTTCAAAAGCTTTTGTTTTTACACTTTACAAATTCACCCCCCTCTTGGTGTGAGAAATTGAGCCATTCTATTTGAACAAGGTACTAAAGGAGAAAAAAATTATTCATCTCGATTTATAATGTTTGTAATGAGTGTTATCTTTTAACATTGAACTACATGCTTATTCTGATTTATACTACAACACGTAAATTTTTACTAAATTGCAAGCTTATTCTTATTTATATTGCAGCAAGTAATTTTTAGGTTCAAATGCAATTGATAATGGTTGAATTTACCATTATTTGTGATTCTATTTTGATACTAAATGAACCCTTTTTGACTTGAAGCTTGCATAAACTCTTGTTTTAGTTGAATTTCGTGAATAAGTGTAGAGAGGTTATACTTTATGAATTTGATCACTAGTTCCCTCAATTGTGTAGGTTATTGGTATGATTGGAAGATGAGCAAAAGTATCAAGAAGTTGGAACCCAGGAGGGACAGCATAAGCACTGGGAAAGAAGGTTCAAAGAAGGCTGAAGAAGGACCGTAAAACGCCTAGTTGCCCTTTTTAAGGGCCCTCAGCGTCACAAGTCTCACAGTGGCGCATGATTGCCCCCATTTGGGGCGCTGAGCGCCACTATCCTCGTAGTCACGCTTGGGTACCTCCTCTAAGGGTGCTGAGCGCCAGCAAGCCACACCGTAGGACGCCAAGTTGCCCTTAGAACAATGCTGAGGGCCAGTCTCTTCGCAATCATGCCTGGGCGCCCTAAGCCTGGGCGCTGAACGCCCACAACGTTGGCCCATGATCCAATTTGGTTCTATTTAAGGGTTTCTACACTTTAGGGTTCACATCTTTGGACGGCTGAAGCACAGAAAATCTGATTTCGACCCTTTGGAGGGAGATTGGGCATGTGGGAGCTTTCCTTCTCACTTTCTAGGGTTTCCATTCATTCAGTCTTCCATTGTCCTTCCACCACAGGAAGCAAATGAACTATAACCCAATCTTCAGTAGATTGTCAACTCTGATCTTTCAGCAAACACCTCTCTGTGCAGATTTGATCAGCTCTTTCAAAACACAACAATCTTGCTCTTCAAGAAATCACAAAAGATTATTACTACAGTCTTCTTCTTTGATTTTTGGAGCTTTTCCACGTTCTGTAAGATAGAACTAATCTGTAATGAATATGAATATGTTAGAATTCACAAAAAGTTCTTACATAATTCAAATTCGTGTCAATATATAGAAGAACACATCTCAAATGCATTTTAGTCGACTTAGCTACTAATGCAGTTGAATATCACAATTCAGTTAAAACAGTTAGCAGCAATCAATGCAGTTAATTGAATGTAAAATTAATGTAGTTAATTGAATGTAAAATTAATGCAGTCAATTCAGTTAATGCAGTTAATTGAATGTAAAATATAACCGTTGTAACATTTAATACAAGCATTAACAAAATTTCAAAACTGTAACAGACTTAGTCGAATGGCTTGCGCACATAGTCGACTTTGTAACAGTTAAAAACATAGTTTTGAAAAACTTTCTCTTCAAAAATTCTCACATCACACTTTTAAAATGTTTGTGCAAAGCCACGAGTTTTTATCGACTTACTTCATAATGAAGTCGACTTAAAACTGTTGTTTTGCCACACAATTCAAAGTCAACTAAAGTGCTTGTGATTTTTCTTTTCCAAAACAATTTTCATGCAATCACAGATTAAATCTCACATATATAACATAGTGAATTGCAATGATCAACACAAAACAAACATGTTCTCATATAATCATAATCATGAAAGTAATGAACATGTAACACATAAACACATGTGTTATTAATTATTTGTTGTCATCATAAAAAACCAGAAGCTCTGAGATTATAGGTTCAGCTAAACCAGTGCTCCCCCTTTCAACAATCTCAGCAATCTCCCCCTTTTCTGATGATGCACAACCATGATTAATAAACAACCATGTTGTACAAATTAAATCATATTATATCAAAATGTATCAGAGCAAATGATCAAAATGTATCAGAGCAAATGTTGAAATATTCTGATTTTTTATTCAGAGCAAAAAACATATCAATTCATATCAGAACATATCAGAGTATATCAAAGTAAACAAAATTTTTTTCAGAGCTCAAAATGAATATCAGAACATTCTCCCCCTTTGTGCATTAGCAAAAAAGGTATGCAAATAGGTATTGATATTTAGATAATCAATTATTTCAGAGATGCATCAGTAAATCATATTAATCAAACAATGATGCTCCTCCTGTCACAGATATCCACATGATAAAGATATAATTTCCCCTTAAGTGTAGGCATAACCGGTATAAAAGTGAGCGTTTTTATACTTGTTTAGACTTTCGGTATAAAATGAGACTTTTTTTTTTTAAAATACTTCATCTGTATGTGCTACTATCCATGTCCAGACCTTCATAAAATTCAATCCCTGAATACAACCTAAATAATCAATTACGAGCAAAATAATTAATATTGTTTCTATTATTAACACATCAAAATAGTTTATAAACTCAATGTAATATTTACCTAACAAGGTTTCTAAATATATTTACTTAACATAGTTACTTAACTTAGTTACACATAAAATAATTCCTAAACTCAAAATGTAATATTGAATACATGTAATCATTTTACACATTCAAACAATAATAATGTTAAATAATATTTACATAAATAGATTTTTATGTAAATCATTTAGGATAACACCAATTATGTAAAACTAATTCTAAGAGCTGATCTAATATACCTAAATTATTCTGAAGATAGATTGATTGATATAATTTATATAATGTTTAGAGCTGTCAAAACGGGCCATCCGGCCTGAGCCGGCCCGGCCCACCACGGGTTGGTCACTTAGTGAGTCAACCCAATCCGGCTCATTTATTAGCGAGCCTGAAAAATAGGAACCCGGCCCGACCCACCACAGGTTGGTGGGTAAACGGGTTGGCTCACTGACTCACTTAATTACAATTTTTTTAAATAAAAAAAATTACAAACTTTCTATAATTCAAATCTAAACAAATTTCACTCCCAAATTTCACTTTCAACATGGGTGTTTAATTAATTTTGAAAATAAGGAACTTAAATAATTTTTTCAAGCAAAAAAAATAATAAATATTTTTTTATAAAATTAAAATTAAATTTTAATAAAATAAAATTAGGTAGGTGGGTTGGTGAGCCAACCCGACCCACCATGGGTTCAACCCGCATGAGCCGGGTTTAAATCAGCCGGGTTGAAATCTGACTGCATAAAAAAATATAATTTTTTCAAACCTAACTCGGCTCGAACCCATGGTGGGCCGGATTGGTCTACGGGTTGTGACCCATTTTGAATGTTCTAATAATGTCATATAATATCGTGCAAGTAAACATACTTAACGAGAGAAACCGTAACATCCAAAATATGAGAATGATGATCCATAATATTTCAAACTCTATATATGTTGGGTTGTAATATTATGACAATAAGACATAATTACCTAACTTAATATAAGATTTAAACTAATAACATAAAATCAGAAAACAAAGCAGGACAAGAAAGAGTAGGTATAATATCAACAAAGAAAAAGTATAATAGCTTCATTTCAAGACACAATTAGGAGAAATTGTTAGACATATATATTGTTAAGCGTTTAGGTTTATTCAATTTAGAAATATAACTGCTTATCATTCCCATCTACCCAATGTAACCAACAGATCCATCTTCAAAGTCAAATGGTAAGGACATTTACAACAACAATCATGAGAACTTATTGGTTTATGGTAAGGACAACAACAACAACTTTACATCGAAAAAGTCAGTGTTTCCAAATCACAAGCTATTTTTGTGGAACCTACCTTCAACATTTTGAAAGTCAAAGATACTAGTAAGGAGTGTGTTGCTGCAAGGGTTAAGATATTATATGCCAAAGAAAATACGGTAGAAGACAAACAAGTTTCAAACAAGGAAAAACTTGATCACAATTGTAAAATAATTTTTAAAAATTCTCGTCCTAATGGATCTAACCCCATTTTAGAGAAAAAGTATTGTTAAAAACAATTATCATCCTAAGGAAAACATAGCTAGAGGAGATGATACAATTGTTGTTGTCATTTCTTAAATAAACCTTGTGACCAATGTGAACATTTGGGTAGTAGACCCTAGAGCTACCAGGCACATATGTACAAATATAAGTGTTTTTACCTCTTAAACTAATGTGGGAGATGAAGAAGAACATGCTTATCTCGTTGATTTCAGGAAAAATCTTGCCTTAGGAAAAAGAAAAATTCTTCTAAAGCTCACATCTGGAAGACTCTAACCATAAGTGATGTCCTACATGTGCCATAATCAGAGCTAATTTGTGTAGCATTGCTAGAGAAAATTTGGGTTAAACTTTCATTTGAATTTGATAAGATTGTTATGACAAAAAGTAATATGTTTGTGGGGGTAGGGATATTTTGATCAAGGTATTTTTGTACTTAATATTTCTATAGTTATTAATGAGTTTGGTTTTCTACTGTTGATTCGTATGATGTGTGGCATGCTAAATTAGGAAATGTCAATTCCTCATATGTTATAAAACTGCAACAACCAGGATTATTAATATGCATGATAAATAAAATAAGAAATGTGATATATGTGTGAAATCTAAAATAATGAAGAAACCATGTCATTCTTTAAAACATCAAATAGCATTAATTCATACTAATTTAGTTGACCTAAAACAAACCATATATAGAGCTAGTAAAATTATTTTATAACGTTTGTAGATGATTATTCTTGAGACACCAACATGTATTTAATCAAACATAAGAATGAAGTCTTTGATGTGTTTTTAAGTTATAAGGAAAAAGTAGAAAATCAATTAAATAAGAAAATTAAAATGATTAGATTAAATATAGGTGGTGAATGTGTAATGTTTAATGTTTAATGCCTATTATGTAAAAGAAGGTATGAAGTAACCCCATCATATTCACCTAAGTTTAATGGAGTAGTAGAGAGGAAAAAAATATAACTCTTAAAGAAATGATGAAATGTCATGTTCATTAGCTCTAGTATACTTCATAAGCTTTAGGGAGAACTACTCTTTGCACCATGATTTTTAATAAATAGATATCCCATAAGAAAACTAGTAAAACTCCCTATGAGTCATTGAGAGGTTATCAACTCTAACTATGCCAAAAAAGACTTTTATACTAGTTAAAAAAGCTTTTTTACATTGGTTTTCGAGTAAGTATAAAAGAAAGGAGTATAAAAAGTTTTTAACTTTTTATACCAGTCCTAAAATTGGTATGAAAAGTATTGGTTCTGCCCAAAATAGGTATAAAAAGACTCCTTTTTTTATATCTAATATTCCGAGAATAGGTATAAAAAGTCTCTTTTTATACTTATTATTATCAGAATAAGTATAAAAAATCTCACTTTTTACTCATGGTTTTACTAGTATAGGCATAAAAAGTCTCATTTTTTATACCTGTTACTGTTAGAACATATATAAAAAGTGAGAGTGTTTATACCGATTAGAGCCATAACCAGTATAAAAGTGAGAGTTTTTATACTTTTTTAGACTTTAACTGCCATAAAAATGAGACTTTTTTTAAAATACTTAATCTATATGTGTTATTATATGTATCCAGGCTGACATAAAATTCAGTCCCAAAATACAGTCTAAATAATCAATTACGAGCAAAATAACTAATATTGTTTCTATTAACACATCAAAATAGTTCCTAAACTCAATGTAATATATACCTAACAAAGTTCCTAAATATATTTACCTAATAGTTACTTAATATAGTTACACAAAATATTTTCTAAACTCAAAATGTAATATTGAATACATGTAATCATTTGCAAAACGTTAAAAGAAATGGAGTCTTGCACATTCAAACAATAATAATGTTAAATAAGATTTACATAAATAGAATTGTATGTAAATTATTTAGGATAGCACCAATGTAAACTAATTCTAAGAGCTGATCTAATATACCTAAGTTATTCTGAAGATAGATTGCTTGATATAATCAATATAATGTCATATATTTCTCATATGTTCTTGCATAAATTACATAACAATATCGTGCAAGTAAACATACTTAAGGAGAGAAATTGTAACATCCAAAATATGAAAATGACGATCCATAATATTTCAAACTCTGTTGACTTGTCATATTATGACAATAAGACATAATTACCTAACTTAATATAAGATTCAAACTAATAACATAAAATCAGAAAACAAAGCAGGCCAAGAAAGAGTAGCTATAATACCAACAAAGCAGAAGTAATAGCTTCATTTAAAGATACAATTAGGAGAAATTATTAAGAAGTGGGCTTTAAGCCTAACTCAACCCACAAACGGCTTATAAGGGTGAGGTTTGCACCCAACTTATAATCAATAGCGGCCTGACAACGGGTGGAATAGAAATGTCCAAGAAACAAGAAATATCGCTAGGATAGGCTTTAACCATGGCTTTGATTCCATATTAGAAAGTGAGTTTTCAAGCCTGACTCAACCCCACAAAACTGGCTTGTAAGGTGAGGTTTGCACCTCCTTCACGCCGAGGTATAGATATCTCATGCGTGATAGTAAAAATTGGGTGGTCCGATAACGACTCGACAGGGTGGAATAGAAGAATAGAATGCTCACATAGATCTCACTAGGATAGGCTTCAATCATGGCTATGATACCATATTAAGAAGGGGGTTTTAAGCCTAACTCAACCCCACAAATCGGCTTGTAAGGGTGAGGTTCGCACCCCACTTAGATATTATAATTTGGCCTTATCTCTAGTCGATGTAGGACTTCCAACAGAAATTGTTAGACATATATATGCTTAAGCGTTTAGGTTTATTCAATTTAGAAATATAATTGCTTATCATTCCCATCTACCCAATGTAACCAACATATCCACCGTGAAAGTCAAATGGTAGGCCTTCATATTCATTTTTATCATAACGACATAATAAAAGCTCTTGCAACATTATAAAGGTAACATTTTTATGTGGAACAAAGGAATAGAAAAGGAAAAAAATATGAATATATTGTTAGAGAAATGAATATGAGGTCTATCATTTAAATATGCACCAAGAAAATATACAAATGACAACAAACAAATCGACCTTTTTTTTTTATCTTAACCCTGTTTACGTCATCCTGAGTCCTACCCGACCCTCTTTCCTTTCTTAATTTTATCTCTAGTCAAAGCATAAATCACTCCAAACGATACATGGGATTGCACTGGTGTAGATGCTCAAAGAAGGGAGAATAAGGATATTTTTTGTATTATATGAATATTTTCTTTTTAGCATATGTGTTTTTTTGAATAAATAAAGATTAAAAAATCGTAAAAGAAATTCGGGGTAGCAAAGCTTGGAAGGAGATATCCTACAAACTATAGAAATTATATATACATCCTGTCGCAACCGGGATCGCGACGGGACGGCGAGCCGAAAAACAAACGGGTTTGAGAAAAAGGTTTTGGGAGTCGCCACCATAATTTATTATGGAAAAACTATGGAAAACCAAAAAATAAGACATGGTCTACGAAAAGTAGATTTTTAGGTTCGGGAATCGGTTACACGTAAGGAAGGTGTTAGCACCCTATCGCGCCTGCCCAAAGGCAGTACCTTTAATTAAATGTATAAAGATTGACGTGGTTTTTTTTAAATGTTTAATTTTCCCTAAAAAAAATAATATAAAGAAACTATTAAGAGACAAAAAATATTTTTTGTTTTATGAACCCGACAAGATTGACCTTGGTCCTACGTACATCCATTTAATGGACAATCAGGGATCACGTAGTTCTTTATGTAGAAAAAGGTTTGTGAGTTTGTGTAAAAAAAATATTATAGATTGATTTGGATTTTTGAAAAGTGAACACGAAAAAAAAGATTTGGTATAACAAGATTGATATTTTTTTATTTTTTAAGATTTTGTATTTTTTTATTTTTAAGAATGGTGGGACAGAGGAAAGAAACCGACCATAGGTCGACGCGTACTTATACTTCAAAAATCATGATTTTTAAAAGAACAGCATTTGTGTACAAAAAATAAAACCTAAAAAAACCTTCAAATTGCAACAAAAAGATAAAAAAAAAAAGGTGTGAAGAGACTACCTTTTCAGCTTTCAATACTCCCTAATTCTTCCTTGGTAATTTCTGTTGCAGAGTTCCTCTAGCGTGATAATTTACTTTTCTCTATACTCTCTCATACCTTTTCTATCTCCATTATTTCATAGTGTCTCTCTCCCCTTTTTTTTATGGCAGAATGTGTATTTATATACACACATCGTAATATTATGGAAATCTTACCTTAATTGTGAATTAATAAAACAAAATAGGGAAAGAATTGCTTTAATTGTGAATTAAATGACAATAAACAAATAGGGAAAGAAATGGTCATGGTTGCTAGAAAATAATATTCAAAACATTGATTATCATTATTGTTAGAAAATCATATTTTCCTCTTTAAAAGCAACTGATGCAACAAATTATATTAATATATCATAATAAATATTGTTCATAATTATTGGCCATAATATTAATTCAAATTATTACCATATTAAACTAACATTTCAACAATATTGTATTAAAGCCAATATTTTATCCCTTTTTCCCCACCATTAATTTTATTATCTTATTTTTTTACTATTTTAAAAAAATTACTTACCCGACGAAATTGGGTGTTGACAGCTGCCCCTCTTTATTTGGATTTTGCTGGATACATGAACCTTAGAGTTTTTGTGTTATCCTTGTAAAAGCTAAATAAAGATAAAGACACTAATTTCGTTTGGGTCCAAGGAAAAGGAAAGAGATTACCTCGGAGCGTACCTGGTAGAGCATGTAGCAACCTTGTGGACCTTGCTGAAGAGCCATGACACCTTGTAACTTATGGTGAGGCGCACGAACCTCGTAAAATTAAATGCAGAGGCGCACGAACCTCGTAAAATTAAATGGTGACGCACGAACCTCGTAACTTGTAAAATTAAATGGAGAGCGCACGAACCTCGTAAATTAAATGCGAGGCGCACGAACCTCGTAAAATTAAATGGTGAGGCGCACGAACCTCGTAACTTGTAAAATTAAATGGAGAGGCGCACGAACCTCGTAAAATTAAATGGTGAGGCGACGAGACCTCGTAACTTGTAAAATTAAATGGAGAGGCGCACGAACCTCGTAAAATTAAATGGTGAGGCGCACGAACCTCGTAACTTGAATGGGGAGGCGCACGAACCTCGTACTGGAATGGGAGGGCGCACGAACCTCGTAAAATTAAATGAAGAGGCGCCGAACCTCGAAAACTTAAATGGGGAGCGCACGAACCTCGTAAAATCGTTTTTGTTTTTTTTTTCTTTTTTTTGAGTTCTTTAGTGCCAGAATGAAAACTGGGCTTTGGTGCCAGAATGAAAACTGGGCTTGGTGCCAGGATGAAAACTGGGCTTTGGTGCCAGAATGGAAACTGGGCTTTGGTGCCAGGATGGAAACTGGGCTTTGGTGCCAGGATGGAAACTGGGCTTTGGTGCCAGTGATGAAAACTGGGCTTTGGTGCCAGGATGAAAACTGGGCTTGGTGCCGGAATGAAAACGGGCTTTGGTGCCAGGATGAAACTGGGCTTTGGTGCCAGATGAAAACTGGGCTTTGGTGCCAGGATGAAAACTGGGCTTTGGTGCAGGATGAAAACTGGGCTTTGGTGCCAGGATGAAAACTGGGCTTTAGTGCCAGAATGAAAACTGGGCTTTGGTGCCAGGATGGAAACTGGGCTTTGGTGCCAGATGGAAACTGGGCTTTGGTGCCAGGATGGAAACTGGGCTTTGGTTGCCAGGATGAAAACTGGGCTTTTGGTACCAGGATGAAAACTGGGCTTAGGTTGCCAGGATGAAAATTGGGCTTAGGTGCCAGGATGAAAACTGGTCTTTGGTGCTAGGATGAAAACTGGGCTTTGGTGCCAGGATGAAAACTGGGCTTTGACAATCTCGAAACAAAATATTTTTCCTTTTGTTCTTTTTTTTTTTTTTGAAAATTCTGAATTTTGTCAGTGATGTATTTTCTTTGAACTGTATTCTATCGAAATTACGAATTCCTGTTGAATGTTGGTGATGCATGGGTGGCCATGTTTTTCCTATGATGATGCCTACACTATGATGAATGTATGAATGCATGGGTGAAAATCATGTAGACCAAATATGCATTATATATTTTTTTTGTTTTAAATCCACGACATCCCTTAAGGACAAGCTCGCACCCTGTGAATGCCTGTGATGCTTATTATTTTCGGGAAGGATTTTGAAAGATGAAAAAAGATTTATGAATAATATAATATTGTCAATTCCACTTTAAAAGCATTCCCTATCATGGAATCATTAGAAATTTTTGACTACGCCAGAATTAACTAGCAAAGGTAACCCCTTTCCATCCATTCTAGTGAGAATAAGTGCACCAACACCAAGAGTCTTCTTTACTACATACGGACCTTCATAATTGGGAGTCCACTTGCCCCTACGATCCTTTAGTATTGGCAAAATCTTTTTTTAGGACCAATTCACCTTCTTGGAATTCCTTTGCTGGTATAGTTGCCCATGGCATGTTGCGGTCAATCTTTTTTCATGAGATTGAGCTGATCAAACCCGGTTTTGAACTCCATCACTCACTTCTTCTAACTTGTTTCCACTAACACTTGTAGGGATGGGATTTCTACCTCGAAGTGTAGTACTGCTTCTGTTCCATATGCCAAAGGTATTGCCCCAGTTGATATGCGTACCAATGTGAGGTAACTAAAGGTATATTCCTCTCTTGATATCCTTTTATTAGCGGCCTTGACTGTCCCATTCATCTCGGGACGCCGATGGGAAGTTTGATTGTTCAGGTTTGCGGCAATGAGAAATTGTCTTTAAATCAAGATAGTCGACATGCATTTACTCATTATAGTCTTTCTTCAACACGATACTTGCCACTATTGGGACGTATCTTGCCCAGCTAGAATCTCGCATCGAACTACTTTTTGTACTTCATCTTTGATTCTGAAGACATTCTGGCTTGAGTAGTAACTCGTGTTGAACTCTTTCTTCTTCGTGTAGTGTCGACTTTTACCTTTTTTCTCTCGCTTTCTCTCTTACCTTTACTTGATGGGGGTTTTATTTCTTTAGAATCTTGCTTCACAAATATCATTAACTCTGGAGAGGGTTCCGGGTCAGTCATAATCATCTTCCATGTTATTGATAGGGTGCTCAAAATTACGAAAAACAACATTATTGTTTTCAAAACATTCATTGTCATATCCATGTATTTTATTTTAAAAAAATTTAAGACACGAGAAAAAAAACCGAAACAAACATGATTTAATGTTAAACCAAATGCAAAGAAAGTGTCAACCCTAAAATAGGAACCCCAAGGCTCCGGGCAAAGCAATGAGGTTAATTAAAAATGATTACATTTCAATAAGCTCACAGGCAAATTCTTTATCTTCCAGTTCTGGGTTTGCAGATACTTCTTCTTCTTTATTCTCGTAGTATATTTGTAGGAAACTTCTGTCAATCAGATCTTGGAGAAAGCTCCTAAACTTGGTACACTCATTAATGATATGTTCAGCTCCTGGCAGATTCCAATGCCTCACCGAGCTATCTCCCCCTAACAAACCCAATCTTATCAGCGTTTCAAAAATGACCTTTTTAGAACTACAAATTTACTAAACATCCCGCACTAGCGTGTCGTCCAACCTCGATGGCATTTGTTGAGGTATTTCCATGCTCGGCAAGGGGATTGACTTCAACCTAGGTTCGTCTTCTTGGAACTTCAGCCATCCTGCATCAATTAGTGATTGTACTTTGAACTTAAGACCCATGCACCTTTCAGTCGAATGGCCAATCTTCCCCCATGAAAATGCATCTTGCATTTGATCATAATTATGAGGGTATGGAGGTTGTAAAGGTTTCATGGGACGAAACTGGCCATGCCTTTTTTAAGAGATGAGGTAACAATTCTGTGTATGTCATAGGAATGGGAGCAAAATTCTTCTCTCGGTTCTCTCCTAGGAATGAGTTGTTTCTGACCAACATTCTGATCTGGACCTAAACCGGCTCCAGTGCCCCTGGCATTAGCCTGTTGTGGTTGATAATATCCTGGTTGTCGAGGTCTCATTTGGGGACCAGACACTGTATTGTTCACATAAGGAGGATAACTCGGGCTTGGTTGATAGCTATGTGTGGGTGCATGACCTCCCCACATGGGTATTGCTGATGTTGCATGCACTCCCCCTTCTTTCTCTTTCCCTGGATTAAAAATAGATTTCTTCGGAGTGGTGGCTTGAGATATAATTTTCCCACTTTTCAGTCCGATTTCGATTCTTTCGCCTATGATGATGATATCGGCGAAATTGGAAGACACATTGCCAATCATATGCTCATAAAAAGGTGGTTGTAGTGTGCTTACAAACATTGCAACCATCTCCTTGTCATATAGAGGTGGTTCAACCTGCGCTGCCAGCTCTCTCCATCGTTGTGCGTATTCTTTAAAAGACTCCTCGTCTTTCTTTGCCATATGATGCAATTGTAACCTGTCTGGCACGACATGCATGTTGTATTTGTACTGTCTTACAAAGGCATCCGCCAAATCTGTCCAAGAACGGATATGAGAGGATTCCAGATGCGTATACCAACTCAACGCTGCTTCAGCCAAACTATCTTGAAAGAAATGAATAAGTAGTTTATCGTCGTATGCGTAGGCAGCCATTTTTCGACAATACATGGTCAAATGGTTCTTAGGGCATGTGTTTCCCTTGTATTTCTCAACTTCTGGCACCTTAAACTTGTGTGGAATGGTCACTCCTGGAGCCAAACTCAACCTTGACACGTCACCAAAGCCGTAACTTTCAAACCCTTCTATGGCTCTCAGTCTACCTTCTAGAACTTCAAGTTTATCCTCCGCTCCTTCTACGTTCGCATGCAAAGTAACATCTTGTGTGACAATTGTATGGGAAAGCTTGGACGTTTCATTCAGTTTTGCCTTAGTTGTGTGGATAGGCCCCTGAGTACTAATGGGAAGTACATTGCCAGTTACGGGAAAAGCCAAAGAAGTATGCTCTGCCTCTGAATGATCTCCAATAGGCGGTGTGTAACCTGGTGGTAAACCATACATTGGAAATGTGAATTGTGTGCCCACAGCGTCATGTACTAGAGTGTGAGCATTATCATTTGCCTTTGCAAATGAAGTCTCTCCTGCGGTTTTCATGGCTTTCAACGCTTCTAAAATTTGACCGACTTGATCCTTTAGCTGACTAATATCGGCCTTTACAATTTCACGTTCCTCTTCCCAATCTTCCATAGCTTTGGAGTGTGCTCGAGTCTTATAAGGATGTCGTGGAAGTTTCGCCGTTGTTTTTTTCTTACACTTTAATACTGTTTTTATTAACTTGGATTAGATGAAAACGAATTATGCGAAAATGCAGAAATGATGCATGCTAAAAATAAACGGAAATCACAGAAAAGTTGAAAGTGGTAAGGATTTAAAGGACACTGGATAACCACGTTGGCGTGTAATATGTGAATATGAGATACAACACACCAAAAGGATGTTGGTGTTTGGTAAAGTAAGTATGGAGATATGTATCCATGAATGTCCAAGCTGCCCCAGTTTTTAGGCATGGATTTTGTTCATGATAGGGAACGGGTATGGAAAGGATTTACTGAAAAAGGATTGCCCCAAATGATTGTTTTCAAGCAATGCACACACATGTCTCAACAGAAAATGCTATTGATTATTTAAAATATTTGGTCACAAAACATATGATAATAAATTACTCAAAATGTAATGATTTCTCTTTCTATGTTTTTTTTTGGCGAAATGAAAATGATAAAACTTTTTGAGAAATATTTTTTTTATATTTTCCTCTTATCACATTCGTTTGTTTTTTTTTCAAGAAAATGAATTTGAAGAAAACTATCAACTGGGCCCAATGGGCTTAAGAAAAAGTTCTTGTTACAGTGAAATGAAAATGAAGTTTGGTATTTGCATTTTTTCCTTGTGTTTTGAAATTTTGATTTTTTTTCAAAAAACAATTCTTTCTTAGATAACATGATGTCAACCTGACTTATTCAAAAACATTTTTACTTTTATTTTTAAGATTCAAAATAGGTTACAAAGAATGATAATTTTTTATGATGAAGAAACATATCTTCCCATTAAATTATGATCGCCTTATTTTCAAAAATCTTAACTTAGATAAGTTGCCCCTGTTTTTTTTATTTTCAATTTTTTTTATTTTTTTTTGCTAAAAAGATTGCTTGCAATCACTTTGAGATAGTGCCCCTTATAAAATAATTTTTTTTATGGATAAAATGGATGATAGAAAATGATGAAGAAGAAAACTATTTTCACGATTTCATGTTAATAAATGCTTCAAAAAAAATGAAAGTTTTATTAATTCATTGGAGTAAAAAGCGTTTATTTTTCCTTATTAATTTATTCATTAAAGCATGATATTTTTGTTCTTGTTTTTTTTATTTAAATAAAAACATGACACATTTAGTGTTATGTATAAAGAAAATGAAGGAAAATGATAAAAATGTTGCTAATGCATATGATGCATGAAGATGTCTATGCCAAAATAACGATTAAAAGACAACATGTTTTATGTTTTTAAGGTAGGTCCAACGTCTTAAAGTCTAAGCATTGCATATGCAATCTCACATGGAAAGCTTCCTAAACCTAAAATTGAGGCCACCAGAGCTATGGTCCTTTTCACAGCTTTTCCACAACAGTTGAAATGCAACTAGGTGTGAAATTGCATGCAAAGAGAACAGACACTGGCTGGGGTTCTCACGATAGCCAAACTGGAAATAGTCCAGACGTGACACCGCTACACAACCCCTCTAATTCTATGTTACACTCAGGCCCGGGTATAGGGTCCCACTCATGATATGCACAATAATGATAATAATAAAAATAGAAAAGAATATAAATAAATTACAAAAATAAATAAAGACAAAACATATATAAATAAAGGGAAAAAATGAAATAAAATAAAATAAAGAAAAACCACATAAATTTTGCACATTTAATTAAGAAGGCCTGATTCTCTAGCGTCCCTAGTGGAGTCGCCATCTGTCCCAACCGGGATCGCGACGGGACGGCGAGCCGAAAAACAAACGGGTTTGAGAAAAAGGTTTTGGGAGTCGCCACCATAGTTTATTATGGAAAAACTATGGAAAACCATAAAATAAGACATGGTCTACGAAAAGAGATTTTCAGGTTCGGGAATCGGTTACGCGTAAGGAAGGTGTTAGCACCCTATCGCGCCTGCCCAAAGGCAGTACCTTTAATTAAATGTATAAAGATTGACGTGGTTTTTTTTTAAATGTTTAATTTTCCCTAAAAAAAATAATATAAAGAAACTATTAAGAGACAAAAAAATATTTTTTGTTTCATGAACCCAACTAGATTGACCTTGGTCCTACGTACATCCATTTAATGGACAATCAGGGATCACAGAGTTCTTTATGTAGAAAAAGGTTTGTGAGTTTGTGTAAAAAAAATATTATAGATTGATTTGGATTTTTGAAAAGTGAACACGAAAAAAAAAGATTTGGTATAACAAGATTGATATTTTTTTATTTTTTAAGATTTTGTATTTTTTTATTTTTAAGAATGGTGGGACAGAGGAAAGAAACCGACCATAGGTCGACGCGTACTTTTACTTCAAAAATCATGATTTTTAAAAGAACAGCATTTGTGTACAAAAAATAAAACCTAAAAAAACCTTCAAATTGCAACAAAAAGATTAAAAAAAAAAGGTGTGAAGATGACGTACCTTTTCAGCTTTCAATACTCCCTAATTCTTCCTTGGTAATTTCTGTTGGCAGAGTTCCTCTAGCGTGATAATTTACTTTTCTCTATACTCTCTCATACCTTTTCTATCTCCATTATTTCATAGTGTCTCTCTCCCCTTTTTTTTATGGCAGAATGTGTATTTATATACACACATCGTAATATTATGGAAATCTTACCTTAATTGTGAATTAATAAAACAAAATAGGGAAAGAATTGCTTTAATTGTGAATTAAATGACAATAAAACAAAATAGGGAAAGAAATGGTCATGGTTGCTAGAAAACAAATTAAATAATATTCAAAACATTGATTATCATTATTGTCAGAAAATCATATTTTCCTCTTTAAAAGCAACTGATGCAACAAATTATATTAATATATCATAATAAATATTGTTCATAATTATTGGCCATAATATTAATTCAAATTATTACCATATTAAACTAACATTTCAACAATATTGTATTAAAGCCAATATTTTATCCCTTTTTCCCCACCATTAATTATTATTATCTTATTTTTTTACTATTTTTAAAAAATTACTTACCCGGACGAAATTGGGTGTTGACACATCCATTAAGGATTAATTATCTCAAAAGCTTGACCTGCTACGTAGAAGCCCATTAACTATTTTATATCCAAAAAGGTGTATCCTCGTTGAGGAGTGTTAAATGCAAGGATAAATCATCATAAGACCAACACAGTTTCAGTCTGTATGTAACCTTGAGACAAACTCATTTTAGTTTTGATCCTAACTATTTTATATGAAGACTTAGGGATGAAAACTTTTTTAACTCACTCATTTAAGGTATCAATAAGATATTACTTATTTTAAAAGTAGATTAGGATTTCCCCATATGTCAATCAGAAGACAAAATTTGAGTTAAGGTATTTTAAATTATTTAAGTTTGAAAACTGATTAAATAGGTATTAGTAAGTAGATTGATTGTTTGAAGAAAAGTTATGGTTGTCAAATTAAAAGAAGGTTAAAGTTAAGGAATAGTGTACTTGAGCAAGGGACAGATAAAACTTTATGCTCAATAGGATCATGAAGAATCGAAAGAGACATTTAAAAGAAAGGGTCGGCGACCTATATTTATATAAATGTTGTTAGCCCTTAACGTATTTTATAGAATTATGCAGAGAGAAAAGTGTATGTAAAGACAGAGAGAGAAAACGAGATTTATTTCTCATTAACTACTGCTGAAAGTATTACAGAAGAGATGTACAGTAAAACAAGCTAACTGTCATATTGAAAGTTATGTTAGTTGGATTAACACAACACTCCTCTTTAATCCAAACTCTCTACGTAAGCTTCTCAACTTTTCAAATCTGATTTGTCTTAGTGCTTTTGTAAAAAATCCACAATCTGATCTTCTGTGGAATAATGTATCAGTTCCAATTTCTCTTTACTAACTTGATCCCTTAAGTAGTGAAATTTGGTTTCTATGTGTTTGCTTCTGCCGTGGAAAACTCAATTTTTGGACAAGCTAATAGCATATTTGTTGTCCACTAAGAGATGTACTGGTTTTCTGCAATTAATCTTCAATTCATCAAGGATTGTCTCCCGCCAATTACATTGGCACGTAGTCTCAGCAGAAGCTATATAGTCAGCTTCACAAGAGGAGAGTGCAACCACATTCTACTTCTTAGAACACCAGTAAATTGGTGCTCCCATATACTTAAACAAGTAGTCATATGTACTCTTTCTATCCACCTAGTCTCCGCATCAATCTGAATCACACCAAGCTCTCAACACTCCATCTGTGCTGTCAGACTTCTTGGGGAAGAAAAGACTGAAGTCTGCAGTTCCTTTTAAGTAACGCAAAATGTGTTTGGCAGTAGCAAGATGTGATTGCCTTAGATGACTCATGAATCTACTCACTAGTCTGAATCCATAACTAATATTCGGTCTACTATTACAGACATACCTGAGTGATCCCACAATCTGCTTAAACAAAGTAGCATCAACCTTTCTATCATCTACTTGAATAGATAGTTTTAAGTTTGCCATGACTGGTATATTGGCGCTGTTGCAACTTTCCATGCTAAATCTCTTCAACACCACATTAATATATCTCCTTTGATGAATGAACATACCATTAGTTTTTTGCAAAAATTCCAGCCCCAGAAAATAGCTCAGACTACCGAGACCTATCATCTAAAATTCTTCTTTCATTCTAATCTTAAATTCTTCAATTGCTTTAGCAGAATTTCCTGTTACAAGCAAATCCTCTATATACAAACAAATCAATAGAACACTCTGTTGAGATTGTTGATATCGGAGAACTGGTTTAGCTGAAAGGACAATCTCAGAGCTTTTGGTTCTTTATGATGACCACATAATTAATAACACATCTGTTGTTTATGTGTTACATGTTCTATGGGATACATGCTATATGTTTTAATCAATGTGTAAATCTGTTTAAAGCATTGAGAACATGATTGTGTTGATACATTGCATTTCACTGTGTTATATAATTGATTTTATTGGTGAATGCATGTCTGATGTTTTATAGAAGGAAAACCACAAGAACTTATGTTGAACTTTTAATTGTGTGGCAAAACAGCAGTTTTAAGTCGACTTCATTATGAAGTGAATTGTTGATGTATTGGCAAGTGTACCAAATCGCACAAGTAATATAAAATGGTAAGATCAAGTATCATATCCCAGAGGACTCTCGGCACTAAACAGTCGTGTGATAACTTAATTAATTAAGACTTAAAATAAACGAGATCATTGGTTTAAAATGCAAAGACAAAAAATTAAATATGAATGCCAATTGATCAATAGTAGAGTAACACAAAGATGAACGGATGTTGTTTAATATGAGTTGAATATGATTTTCGGGTTTAGATTTCACCAAGTTCCCTCTCATGTATATAAGAATTCTTCTTAATGCATTAATGTTAACGTCACTCATTAAAGTACTTAGAACCCAATCCCTTGGCGCAATAAGTCTGCCTTAATTCCTAGTTCGTGCAATTCCTAGCGTTCCTAGAAAACTAAGTCTGAAGATCAAGAGCTTAAGACGACCAAGTACTCATACCCTCATCCTTGAGAAATATTACCCTTGGGAGAATTCAACAAGAACCTGAATTGTAAGGAACCTCCCGGCACTCATGCAATTCATAAATCATGCAATAAATGAGTTAAATAGAGCAAGCATTAGAAACAGATGAATTCCTTAACAAATAATGAATAAAGCATATAAATTAAGAATCAATTCAAGTACATGAGAATTCACAAGGTTACATCATTCACCAACAACAAATAGATTTTAGTTCCCCATAGACATGGAGAAACTATATGAACAATGGAAAAGCATGAGATAGTAAAACCCTAAGAGTAGAAGAGGAAGCTCTTGCCTCCAGATCTGCCTTCAGAGAGTAGAAAAGTTTGATGTTGTGTTGCTCCAGCCAGAGATATCAAACATAGAGCGCCTGGGTTCTTTAAATAAAGTTGGAAAAGAGTAGAAATAGGGCCCTATCCAAAAGAGTCAAAACAGAGCAAAAATTGGGCCGGATCTGCGATGCACGACGCCCGGGTGCCCCATTTAGGAGGGCGGCGGACGTCGATTTTTCCACGCCCAAGCCTCTTACAGCTCGCCCAAGCTTCATGCGGTTCCCTCTTCTGGTGCTTTTCTAGGCCTTTCTGAGATCTATATCCTTAGAACTTCATCTCTGCTTCCTGTATTAACTCATTTTCTATCAAAACAAAGGGAATTAGTCATAAAATCATCAAATTCTACCTCAACTCTCTTATTCACACAACTTAATGAAAAAGCATGAGTCCAAGCAAGTTTCTAAGTGAAAAATTACATCACAGATAACGGTATTTTAAACCGTTATCATAATCCCAAACTTAGAACTTTGCTTGTCCTCAAGCAAAACAAATTGTAATTTAGCTTTTCAAAACAATCACTACAATGACTCAACCTTTTTCAAAAACTTTTTCTTCCAGGACAAGAGATCACTTTTATCAACTTAGCATAAAGATGTCAGTCAAGATGTGTAGATGTCTTAATTCAATTAAATTTAATGTGATGCTCATATGTTTCAACAAATGTTGTTCTTAAGAATGATCAATCAACCAAGCAGAGATGTAATCATAAATTCAGAGAACTACTCTTCACCAAAGAAAGTGTTTCACTCAAGCACTCAAAAGCGTATCACTCAAACACTCAAAAGTATATATTGAGGTGTTTGTGTTTCTTTCACTCTGCTATCACAATGTCACACAAATTAATTTTGCCTTTCATTTAACCAAAATCAAACATACTCACAAGCAGGTTTTTAGCACAAGGGCTTTTCTTGGCTTGTAACTTGGCTGGGCTAAGAAGAAACATGGTCTTTCAGGAATGCAAAATCCTTGAGTTAAGAGAGATATTTATGAATTTAACAATTACATACAGGTTCTCTTTTCAAGAAGATCTTTTTCTTATTCCCAACTTTTTCCCTTGTATTGAGTTTTTCTTTTTATTTTTTCTTTTCTTTTGATTTCTCTTTTTCTTTTTCTTTGTGCTCACTGCTTATTTTTTTAGCAACCCAAACTTGAAGCTTTATCAATACCTCACAAATATTCTCAACTCAACTCAAGGTAAAGAATTTAAAACAGGGTCTTCAAAGCATGCTTAAGGCTAAAGGTTCAAAGGATGGAACAAACTATTCTCTTTTTATTTAGAAAAATTAATGAGTAGGCTAAAAAAATTAAGGGATAACAAAAGATGGCCTTGATCATATGAAACCTGCAAGCAAGTAGTTCAATCACAGAAAATTTGGGCAAAATCATTCATGCTTCCAAAGTAATAGCAATTATTCACAAGAAAACTCTAAAGCCCAATTCTCACACAGGTAAACTCTCAAGTTCCAACATTCAGAAAAACATCCTGGTCAGTATCTCAATTAAGTTTGACCTCAAACACCTGTTTCATACACTATGAGCCATCACCTGTATATCAGCACATCATGCATCATCTCAACATCAATCAATACACTAGAATATCCCAAAGCAATACTCATCACAAAACACAGCACAGTTGAATCAAAGCAATGTGGTTCAGTCAAGCAAAGTACAATAACAAAACAATTAATTAAAAAGAAAACAAATAACAAAACAAAAGATTAAAAAGAAAGGTTTAGAAAGTTGGGTTGCCTCCCAGTAAGCGCTTCTTTAACTTCACTAGCTTGACACCATCGTCATCATCATAGCATCCATCAGTAGATGTTGTCAATAACATCCATCAATAGATGTCCAATCACATAACATCCATCAGTAGATGCTAATATTTCTTATCTTCATTGATATCTATCAGTAGACACCAATCTTTCTCATCTTCATCGACATCCATCAGTAGATGCCTAATCACCTAACATCCATCAGTAGATGTCTAGTCAACGTCCTCTTCCGTAACAGCATCCATCAATAGATGTTGTCATTCATCATCCTCATCATAGCAACATCCATCAGTAGATGTTGTAGAAGCATCCATCAGTAGATGTTGTCATTATTGCCATCAGAAGCAACATATAACCTAAAAAAAAACTCAAACACACAAAAACAAAATCAAATCCAAACCACACAACTAAATTAAAAAGAAAAAAGAAAATAAAAAAAAACAAAATAAAAGATAAAAAAACTTTTAGAGACTGGGTTGCCTCCCAGCAAGCGCTTCTTTAATGCCACTAGCTTGACACCATTAAGCTCAATCTGGATCACCCAATTCCAACTTTAATCTTGGTGTTCTCCTTTCTATCTCCACACCAACTTATCTTCAGTAGCTTCCTCTTTGTAGGCTTGACTTCAAGACCACCAATTTTTTCAAGTACAGATAAGGGCATCAAGTTGATATTGGACCCTAAATCAATTAGGGATTTCCCTCTTTCATGACTCCCAATAGTGCATGGGATATTGAAACTTCTCCGATCTTTAGCTTTTGGAGGAAGTGCCTTATGCAAGATCACACTGCAATTGCTATGTACCTCAGTTGTTTCCTCCTCTGGACTTTTTCGCTTTTTATTGAATTTCTTCAACTAGTTAACATAACTGGGGACCTGTTGCAATGTCCTAGTCACAGGAATTGTAATCTCCACTTCCTCGAAGATTTCCATGGATTGCTTAAACTGTCTTTCCTTCTCTTCCTTAGAATAATTCTTTGGCTAAGGAAGCGGTTTTTCGTATAATTCTTTCTTTTCTTCCTTATCCTCTTCCTTTCCTTTTTTCTTTTCTTTTACCTCACTCTCTTCTTTTTCTTTCTTTATATCTTTCTATTTTTCTCTCATCTTCTTCCTCTTCTTCCCTCTCCTTTTCTTTTCTCTCACTTTCTTCTTTTTCTTTCTTTTCCTCTACATCCTTCTCTTTTTTGCTCAAACTTTCTTTTATTTTTCTATCATCTAAAAACTTGTCACTCTCAGTGATAACGGTGTTGCACTCCTCTTTAGGGCTAACTTCCATATTGCCCCCAAAATGGTCCAGCTTCTAAATTATGTGATCAAGTTGGCTCCCTATCCTTGTGAATGCTGCTTGATTTCTTTTATGATGAGAATCAGACATCTTCATTATCTGTTGAAGTGTGTCATCCATCTTAGCCCATCTTTTTGATAGAGAGGGTTGTTGCTGCCATTGTTGTTGTGGTTCTCTATAAAATTGTCCGGCAGCATACCCAAATTGATTTTGATCCATGCTTGAGTGAGGTTCCCACCAGTGGTTGAAATTGCCTTGGTGGAATTGAGTGCCCATATAATTAATTTCTTGTTCGAATTGCATCCTGCAGACATTAGACAGAAAACCCTAGAAAATACTGTTAGCACAAAAATAAAAATAAAAATAAAAGATATGAAAATAAAATAAAATCAAATCAAATAAAATAAAATAAAGTAAAATAGAATAAAGCCAAAATTAATTAAGAATCACAAAAATATAATAGTTTAAATCGTGAGTCTCCGGCAACGGCGCCAAAAAGTTGTTGATGGATTGGCAAGTGTACCAAATCGCACAAGTAATATAAAATGATAAGACCAAGTATCATATCCCAAAGGACTCTCGGCACTAAACAGTCGTGTGATAACTTAACTAATTAAGACTTAAAATAAACGAGATCATTGCTTTAAAATGCAAAGAGAGAAAATTAAATATGAATGCAAATTGATCAATAGTAGAGTAACACAAAGATGAGTAGAGGTTGTTTATAAAATGAGATGAATATGTTGTTGGGGTTAGATTTCACCAAGTTCCCTCTCATGTATATAAGAATTCTTCTTTATGCATTAATGTTAACGTCACCCACTAAAGTACTTAGAACCCAATCCCTTGGCGCAATAAGCCTGCCTTAATTCCTAGTTCGTGCAATTCCTAGCGTTCATATAGAATTAAGTCTGACGATCAAGAGCTTAAGACGACCAAGTACTCATAACCTCATCCTTGAGAAACTATATGAATAATGGAAAAGCATGAGATAGTAAAACCCTAAGAGCAGAAGAGGAAGCTCCCGCCTCGAGATCTGCCTTCAGAGAGTAGAAAAGTGTGCTGTTGTGTTGCTCCAGCCAGAGATACAAAACCTAGAGCTCTTGGTTCCTTTAAATAAAGTTGGAAAAGAGTAGAAACAGGGCCCGGTCCAAAAGAGTCCAAACAGAGCAAAAACTAGGTCGGATCTGTGACGCACGACGCTCGGGCGCCCCGGTAGACGATCTCATGTAGGTCTTGAGCCTTTAATTTTGCCCAAGCTTTGGGGTTCGTCGCCCGGGCGGCCTAAGAGGCCGCCCTGGCGACAGACGTTGATTTTTCCACGCCCAAGCCTCCTACAACTTGCCCAAGCTTTGTGCGGTTCCCTCTTCTGGTGCTTTTCTAGGCCTTTTTGAGATCTATATCCTTAGCACTTCATCTCTACTTCCTGTGTTAACTCATTTTCTATCAAAACAAAGGGAATTAGTCATAAAATCAATAAATTCAACCTCAAATCTCTTAGTCACACAACTTAATTAAAAAGTATGAGTCCAAGAGAGTTTCTAAGTGAAAAAGGATGCATTTAGTATCAAAATTACATCACAGATAATGGTATTTTAAACTGTTATCATGAGCCGATTAAAACTCGTGGCTTTGCACAAACCATTTTTAAAGTGTGCTATGAGATTTTCAAAGTGAAAGTTTTTCAAAACTTTGTTTAACTGTGTTACCTAGTCAATTACATGCAACGTGCATTCAACTAAGTCTGTTACAGTTTTGAAATTCAGTTAATGCTTGTATTAAATGTTACAACGACTATATTTTTAATATGTTGACCATGCATTAAATGAGATTCGACTGCATTAATTGTACATTCAATTGACTGCATTGATTGTTGCTAACTGCTTTAACTGAAATGTTATATTCGACTGCATTAGTAGCTTAGTCGATTAAAGTGCGTCAGAATTGTGTTTATCTATAAATTCACGTGAATTTGATTTCTGTAAGAACTTTTGTGAATCTAACAGTTTGTGATATCTATTGCAGAAAATGTATTCTTACAGAAAAAGAGAAAGAGCTCTAAGAAACAAGAAGTGATCGTGGTGATCATCTACTTGTGGATTCTTAAAGAGCAAGTTAACTGCACTCACAAAAGGTTGATCATATCTGCACATTTGTGAATCTAACACTTATTGGAATGATTTGAAAGAAGAGTTAAAGTACCAAATATTTGGAATACAGAAAAGTCAACCAGAATGCAAAAAAGTCAACCAGAGTGTAGAAAAGTCAATCAAAGTGTAGAAAAGTGAACTAGAGTGCAGAAAAGTCAACAAGAGTGCAGAATTTTCGTCCCGCACTGCGTCCGGGCACCCCTTAGGGGCGCTTGAGCGCCAGAAGTCGTGCCCAGGCGCCCCTTAGGGGCACTTGTGCGCCAACAAGTGTCGTTCGACGCCCGAGCACCCCATTTAGGGCGCTTGAGCGCCAGTTTCGGGGGCTTGGACCTGTTTTCTGTTATTTTTATGTTCTATTGAAGGACTTGCACATCCTAGGTTTTGTATCTCTGGCTGGAGCAGCACAACACCACATTCTTACACTCTCTGAAGGCGAATTTGGATGCGGGAGCTTTCATCCTCTACTTTTAGGGTTTTGCTATCTCATGCTTTTCCATTATTCATCTAGTTTCACCATATCTGTGGTGAACTAAACTCTATTTGTTGTTGGGGAATGATGCATCTGAAACCAATGATCTCGTTTTCTTTAAGTCTTAATTAATCGAGTTATCACACGACTGTGTAGTGCCGAGAGTCCTGTAGGATACGATACTTGGTCTTACCATTGTATATTACTTGTGCGATTCAGTACACTTGCCGATCATCCAACAACAGACTTCTTAAACATCTTACTAGCTTGTTTCCCAACTGCACAACCTTCACAAATCTTGTTCGATGCAGTGATAACAGGAACTCCCTTCACTAAATCTTTGCTCTTCAACTGACCAAGCTCTTAAAATTCAAATGCCGGAATCTGTAGTGCCATAACCATCCTTCATCCTCAGTGTAGTAGCAAAACACTGAACGTCAGCAGCATTTAGATTCACCTTGAATGTTCTGTTTCTGGCAAGAGGAGCCTTGAGCACTAGACATTGTCTTTCATCAAACACCTCTATGTGCCTTTGCTTCATTGACATTGTGTAGCCTTTCTCTAGTAGTTGTCCCAGACTCAACAAGTTACTCTTCATTGTCGGAACATACAACACATTATTCACGTACGCGGATTTTCCATCCTTGCGTGTGATCAAGACCTTGTCTGCTCCACTACAAAAAAGTAGGGCATTACCGAAGGCCAAAAGCCCTCGGAAACAGCCCGAAACCGTCGGTAGAAGACATTTACAGACGGCTTATCGACGGCCAAAAAGCCCTCGGTAATTCTCTTGTCGCTAACATTTACCGAGGGCTTCTGCCCTTCGGTAATTTACCGAGGGCTTCTGCCCTTCGGTAATTTCCGAAGGGCAGAAGCCTTCGGTAAATTACCGAAGGGCAAAAGCCCTCGGAAATTGCCGAAGGGCAGAAGCCCTCGGTAAATGTTAGCGGATGTGGGTATTTACCGAAGGCCTAAAGGCTTCGGTAATGAGCAAGCGATGGTATTTACCGAAGGGCAGAAGCCTTCGGTAAGTTCGAGGGATATATCACAACCATTTGTATATGAAACCAACAACAAACCTGCATAGAAATTTTCATACCCAAACAGACCTGCATAACAATTTTCAAGCACATACAGACCTGCATAATGTGCATCTCAAAGATGAAATCATTGATCAATAATATCCATCATAGAACATCGATTAATGCATAGAACATGTATTTATATTAATAAGATATATGAATGTAACATAATGATATTCTAACATCCAAATTATCCAACTGATCTAACATCCATCCAAATTATCCAACTGATCTAACATCCATCCAAATTATCCAACTGAT
>NW_025903507.1:0-15927 GCF_018835915.1 Vigna umbellata
GCCCGCCACGCGGACCCACACTGAAAATCAGGTTAAAGTGGAACCCAATGACCCAGTTATTTGTATAAACTGAAATAATTTACTTTTGATGACAAATCAGAATTCCAAGGGAATACCAATCAATGAGTTTAAAAATCTTTAAAAAACAGGTTTGGCAAACTCAAAAGGAACTATCATGGTTCTAGACTGATTAAGAAAGCCAAAAAAAAACTAAATAACAGGGTTGAAAATCAATGTGAAAAACCAAACTGTTTGATATTTTCCAAAACTGTTTGATGAAATGCCCCAAAGAGAATCAGATTTTGAGTTTTGGGGTTTTAACTGCTTGAAACTGGATTACACGGTTCTGCAAGCTTTTTAACACTTGATATGGCTTATTTTGATCATTTACTTTTCATCTAAAACACTGAAAAACCAGCTCTTTGCTTACAATCCAAATTGAAATTTGAAGATCAAATCATCAAAACATATTCAGTTTTCAACACTGCACCAGAAAAATTTGCTTGATTTTTGGTGGGTTTTGTGAAACTCCAACTTTCCATAGAAGTGGCTTTAAAAAACGTAATTAAAAAAACAAAAAAACTCGAAATGAATCACTTCCAGCAACTTTTAATAATTAGTGATTTGAAACATGTTCAAAAACTCTAAATGAGTTAAAAACAGATTGCTACAACAGATTTGACCTTGCCACTTCCTTAATTTCCTCCAAATATGTGGGTTTAAAGACACACTCTGCACTTAAGGCCCCAAGATTTACTAATTGAAATCCTGCTAGCAACTTTTTTAAAAACACCATTTTAAACGTTTTTCAAGAAGCTATCCAAATACTCAGACGATTAGCAGAAATCAAAAACAAACAGACCTGTTATGGCCCAATTTATTTGCAGAAAAATAAACCCCCATCAAAAAACCCCATCAACCACCAAAATTAATCAAAGTTTTGATTTTATTCAAATCTCTAAAGCAACAATGAAAATGACTCAAGGAAGTCTTAATACACTAGATCAAGCTGGAAATTATCAGCTAGAATGAATTAAATTCAGATTAGACATCCAAGGATTTTAAGCACGGTGAAAAGCTTGAAATAAGACCAAAACAGTAGGTTCTTCTGGTTTATGAGGCAACCAAGCTATGCTAGATGCATTTCATTGCTTTGTTTTATGGTTGCCCATAAAAGCTTTGCAACCTTTAGACAACACAAACTTGGTGGACAATGCCATTAGAACAGACCTTAAAAGACTTAAAACAGATTCATCAAAGAAACTTTAAAAAAAAACCAGAATGAATTGTCAATCAGATTTGACACTTTGAACCAGAAGTTTTAGTGGATTCTGCTCATATCACCATGGCCTTAAAATTAAGCTCGAAAGCTTCTCCATTGCCTTAATTTGGTTGATATAAATGGATTCACTTTTCCCATCTGAACTCAAGCCACATCCCAAAAACCAAAGCAGGAAAAACCAGATTTAATGCACAAATTAAAACAACACTCTTGCATTCAGAATTTTTGAGCACATGAACTTAACATACTGGAATTGAATTCTTAAGCTGGAAAATGACCTCAAACAAAGAAAATTCACGCGTTTAAATAAAGGATAAAACATGATAACAGAATGGAAACACAACCGAACAATGATTAAACACTCCAAAATTAGAAGAAACAGACCAAACAAACATTATAACGTGCCTGGAATAAAGACTGGACCCAAGAATGCAACCAAAAACAGAAACAACAGAATTTGGAATAAAACGTGGATGAATTTACTTAGCTCTTGGTGCGTGGAAACCGACCTAAGCTCATGATACCACCTTTGATGGAAGAATGAATGGCGTGAATTCGGATGGAGGAAACAAATCAACCAGCTCACTTATGACTGTGGACCATGAAAGCAACCCAGCAATGGAAGAGGTGCTTTGCAATGCACAGCGAATGGTTGAAGATGATTTGGAGGAACAGAAAAGGGTGGGAAGTCACTCCTGAAGGAGGTGTTTTTCTGTGTTTGGATTGGAGAAGATATAATGACCTCCGGTGGGATGAAGATAAAGTTGAATGAAACCATGGGGTTCATGTGTAAAGGAGAAAGACTGAAATGAGGGAAGTGTTTTAAGGTGTTGAAATGGTGATGCGGTAATGGGTGGAGATATGCTAGTTTAATGGAGCCTAGTAAGGAAGAGAGGCTAGAGGAACTCTCAAAGCTCCTCTCTCGGTGACCCCTTCCCCACACCCCCCCCTCCACCCCCCCCCCCCCCCCCCCCCCACCCCCCACCACCCCCACCCCCCCCCCCCCACCACCCCCCACCCCCCCCCTTTACCCCCCCCCCCCCCCCCCCACCCCACCACCCCCCACCCCACCACCCACCCCACCCCCACCCCCCCACCCCCCCCCACCCCCCCTTCCCCACCCCCCCCCCCCCCACCCCCCCCCCCCCCCACCCCCCCCCCCCCCCCCCCCCCACACCCCCCCCCCACCACCCACCCCCCACACCCCCCCCACCCCACAACCCACCACCCACCCCCCCCCCCCCCCCCCCCCCCACACCCCCCCCCACCCCCCCACCCCACCCCCCCCCCCCCCCCCACCCCCCCCCCCCCCCCCCCACCCCCCCCCCCCCCCCCACCCCCTGCCCCACACCCCCCCCCCCCCCCTTCCCCCCCACCCCCCCCCCCCCCCCCCCACCCACCACCCGCCACCCCCCCCCCCCACCCCCCCCCCCCACCCACCAACACACCCCCCCCCCCCCCCCCCCCCCCCCCAACCCCCCCCCCCCCGCCCCCCCACCCTTCCCACCCCCCACCCACCCCCCCCCCCCCCCCCCGCCCCCCCCCCCCACCCACCACACCCCCCCCCACCCCCCCCCACCCCACCCCCCCCCCCCCCAACACCCGCCCCCCCCACACCCCCACACAAACCCCCCCCCCCCCACCCCCCCACCCCCACCCCCCACCCCACACCCCCCCCCCCCCCCCCCACAACCCCCCCCTCCCCCCCCCCCCCACCCCACCCCCCCCCCCCCCTCCCCCCCCCCCCCCCCCCCCCCACTCCCCCCCCCCACCCCCCCCCCCACCCCCCCCCCCCCCACCCCCCCCCCCCCCCCCCCCCCCCCCCCCCCCCCCCCCCCCCCCCCCCCACCCCCCCCCCCACCCCCCCCCCCCCCCCCCCCGCCCACCGCCCCCCCCCCCCGCCCCCACCCCCAACCCCCGCCTCAACCCCCGCCAACCCCCCTCCCCCCCCCCCTTCCCCCTCCCCCCCCCCCCCCACCCCACCCCCCACCCCCCACAACCCCCCCCACCCCCCCCCCCCCCCCCCCCCCCCCCCCCACCCCCCCCCCCCCCCTCCCCCACCCCCCCCCCCCCCCCCCCAACCTTTCCCCCACCCCCCCCCCCTTCCCCCCCCAACCTCCCCCCCCCCCCACCCCCCCCCCCACCCCCCCCCCCCCCCCCCCCCTCCCCCCCCAACCCCCCCCACACCCCCCACCCCCCCCACCTCCCCCGCTTTCCCCCCCTTCCCCCACCCCCCCTCCGCCCCCCCCCCCCCACCCCTCCCCCCCCCCCCCATTCCACCCACACCCCACCCCCTCCCCCCCCCCCCCCCCCCCCCTTCCCCCCCCCCTCCCCCCCCACCCCCACCCCCCCACCCCCCCCCCCCCCCCCCCCCCCCCCCCCCCCCCCCCCCCCCCCCCACCCCCCCCCCCCCCCCCCCCTCCCCGCCCCCCCCTCCCCCCCCCCCCCCCCCTTCCCCCCCCCCCACACCGCCCCCCCCCCCCTCTCCCCCCCCACCCCCCCCCCCACCCCCCCCCACACCCTCCCACCTCCCCACCCCCCCAAGCCCCCCCCGCCCCCCCACCCCCCCTCCCCCCCCCACTCCCCCCCCCCCGCCCCCCCTCCCCTTTCCTCCCCCCCCCCTACAACCACCCCCTCCCCCCCCCCACCCCCCCCCCCCCCCCACGCCCCCCAGCCCACCCCCCCTTCCCCCCCCCCACACCCCCCCCCCTCCCCCCCCGCCCCCCCCCTCCACCCCCCCCCCCCCCCCACAACCACCCACCCCCCCCCAACCCCCCCCCCCCCCCCCCCCCCCCCCCCCACCCCCCACCCCCCCCCCCCCCCCCCCCCCCCCCCCCCCCCCGCGCCCCCCCCCCCGCCCCCTCTCCCCCCCCCCCCCACTCCCCCCCCCCCCCCTCCTTCCTCCCCCCCCCCACCCCCCCCACCCGCCCCCCCCCTCCTCCCCCCCCCCCCCCCCCACCCCACCCCCCCCCCCCCCCCCTCCCCCCCCCCCCCCACCCCACCCCCCGTCCCCCCTCTCCCCCCCCCCCCCCCCCCCCCACCCCCCCCCCCCCCCCCCCCCCCCCCAAACCCCCCCACACCCCCCCCCCCCCCCCCCCCCCCCCCACCCCCCCCCCCCACCCCCCACACCCCCCCCCCTCCAAACCCCCCCCCCCCCCCCCCCCCCCCACCCCACCCCCACCCCACCCCACCCCCCCCCCCTCCCCCACTCCCCCCCCACACCCCCCCCCCGCCCCCCCACCCCCCCCTCCCCCCCCCCCCCCCCACCCCCCCCCCCCCCCCCGCCCCCCCCCACACCCCCCCCCACCCCCCCCGCCACCCCCCCCCCCCCCCCCCCCCCCCCCCCCACCCCCTCCCCCCCCCCCACCCCACACCCCACCCCACCCCCGCCAACCTTCCCCCCCCCCACACCCCCCCCCACCCCCCCCCCCCCCCCCCCACCCCCCCCCCCCCCCCCCCCACCCCCCAACCCCCCCCCCCCCCCCCCCACCCCCCCCACCCCCCCCACCCCCACCCCACCATCCCACCCCCACTCCCCCCCCCCCTCCCCTCCCCCCCCTACCACCCCCCCCCCCCCCCCCCCCCCCCCCCACCCACCCCACCCCCCACATCCCCCCCTCCCCCCCCCCAACCCACCACACCCCACACCCCCCCCACTCCCCCCACCCCCCCCCCCCCCACCCCCCCCCACCCCCCCCCACCCCCCCCCCCACCGCCACCCGCCCCCCCTCCCCCCGCCCCCCCCCCCCCCCCCCCCCCCCCCCCCCCCCCCCCCACCCCACCCCCCCCATCCCCCCCCCCACCCCCATCAATAAAGAGAACTTTCTTTTACTATCTAAAAAACATTCTTTCAATTCAAATCAAAGGTGTGTTTACAAACCAAATGGAGCAATGTATTTTAATGAGAAAACAGCTCCTTGTTTTTCACATCTACAACTTAACTATGATTCAAGGGCCAGCTGTGCAAGTTGAAAAGGAAAACGTGAGTTGGGGCTTACGTGGCCTATCAACAAAGAAACTGTGAAGAACGTGAGTTGGCAACTGGCGCAACCCTCCATCGTTCTGCTGAGCACTAATGCTTTTTTCTTCAACTTCAAAACCAAGCTGCTGGTTGGAATGTGACCTCATGTATGTGGCTTTTTCCAAGCAAAGCTTTACTATTGGATCCAATTGAAAGATTCAACATTTCCCTCCTAAGTTGAAGATTTGCTTGCTCTTCTTCATTCTTGATGTTTCCTTGCTTCTTGATTTATCAAGTTTCTTGGCTAGTTGATCCATGATCTCCTAGCTTTATTAGACCCTACAAAACACATACAAACATATTAAAGAGAATCCTACTAAGACTTAGAGAAAGAAAATTAAGAATGAGTCTTTAACAATCCATCTTCACTTCCCTTTCTTAGCCTTAGCTTAAGTTGATACTTCTTTGAATGGAATGCCCTTAAATGGGTTTCCATCAAATACAGATTTGAGAAACTTGTTACAAAGATGTACTACCAATGGTAGACGATGCACAACAAGAGAGAGAGAGAGGGAGATAGATAGATAGATAGATTTGTTACACTTAAGCCATTGAATTTTGATAGAGTTGATGTAGCCTTTTGTATATTGTTACACACTACTATGCCTTTGTAGAGAAATATTATGTTGTTGTACTGATGATCAAGAAAACAAGAACAAGGAACTATTCATCTGCTGATTAGGCACATTGGATCTAAACAATAGACCATTTACTATAGTGTTTAGTGAGTTATCCTAGAAGATCTTTTTAATGAACACTATTTTGATAAAAGATTTTGTTAAACTTTAAAATAAAGTGTTCTTAAATGATCTTGTCTTAATAATCTCTCTTATTTTTATGTTGGTTTAAACCCTCGGATCGTCCTCATATTTGTTGGGGAATCTCAAGTGGGTCATCGTTTTTCAACTGTCAAAATTAGGTTCATATTCTTGTAAAATGTCTCAATTGGGTCCAAATATTTGAAAAATTGAACCAATTTAGCCCTGTCCGTTAAGTTGTCACAGACGACGTTAAAATGTGATGACACTGAATATGCTGAGGTGGATATTTTATTACGTGGAAATAATTAAATTATGACATGGAAATTAGTAAAGTAAAAAAAAGAAAAAAAATAGAAAGATTATGGAAGCAGCTTCCTATTCTGAAAATGTTTCCATAAAAACCCTAAAAGCTTCATTCCTCGTCACCCACACAACATCTCATCCTCCATTAACCTCATCAGTCATCACTACTCATGATCAATCGTGAAGAATGTAATTTGAAAAGACTTTCGGTATGAATTTGCCCCTCGTGAACAATCTACCTGTGGATATCGAAACAACTAAACCCAATTAAATTGAAATTGGAATTGGAATTGGAATTGAATGGTTAAAGGGACATACCTACTAAGGTGATTGCTCCTAAGGGGAATCAAATTCCATAAAGACTGTGTGACCGATTTCAGCATCCTTGGTGACGAGCATCACCTCTGAAACTACCGCTCCATCACCAGCGTCCTTGCCTTCAATCGCCCGTCTGTGTCTTCCTGCACGATTCGGAGAACACGCCAGATCAAAACCTCCATTTAATTTCACGGCGTCCCCTGTCCTAATCGTTGCAATTTACAATGTACAGTAGCCCTGTTTCAGTCCAATAACAATGGGAATCAGATTTTCATTGGGGCAATTTCACAAACAGTTTAGTTTGCAGGGTTCTTCATCAAAGAAAGGATGGAAATGGGATTCTCCCACTCAGCTCTATACTTTTTCCTCAAGAATTTTTAATGTTATTATCTTTGAAATGTTCACTGCAGGAGCAGACACGACAACAAGCACAATCAAATGGGTGATGACAGAGCTTCTGCAAAACCTAAGGGTTTCAAACCCCAAGCAAAGGGAGCAGCCTCCTTCTTCATCCTGCAACGCGCCGCTCTTGCGGCTGGATTTCCACCATCGCCATCGAAGCACCGCGGTCTAACCAGGTGGAGGCCACTCTCACCTACTCCGCCGCGTCCTCAGGGAATCCAGTGACTTCACCGCTGCTGAAGAGTCTCCGATCGACATTCACCCTGCCGTCAATGGCACCATCAGGAGAGCCTTTTGCTTGTGAGAGAATCGCGACTCCATCCTTATCACCGCCGATGCCTATAATTGAAGGGTCAACGCCTTTCATGGTAGTTCAAACCTCTCGTCCTCTCTTCCCCGCATGGGCTAAACCATAAAGACGCCGCCGGCGAACCCTAAAGACAAGCGGCCTTCGACCGCGACTTGACAGCCGCCAACCCGTTGCTGCCCTTGCAACATTCTCGCGCAGAGAGTTTAGCCGCTCCTCGAAGGCTCCAACTAGATCCTCGCCATCGTGAACTCTTGTTAGGGCTTTGATGAAAGGTGATGATTGGTTGGAGGGAACACGTGGAAATATGATTATAAAACACATCATCCATTAAATTTAATACATAATGACACATTTTCTTTTTAAAATTATAGTTCAACATTAATTAACGCCGTTTGTGACAACTTAACGGACATGGCTAAATTGATTCAATTTTTCAAATATTTGGATCCAATTGAGACATTTTACAATAATATGAACCTAATTTTGACAGTTGAAAAAACGAGGACCCACTTGAGATTCCCCAACAAATATGAGGATGATATGAGGTTTTAAACCTTTTATGTTTAACAAATACTATGCAAAATATAAGGTCAAATAGGGTTGAATAAATTTGATCAGAGAATTTTTATCATGCTAGTCGTTTATGCATTTAGAATATCAGGAAATATATATATATATATATATATATATATATATATATATATAAGCATATAACAAATAATTAATATAAGTGTGTGCGTATGATAAATGACTTCCCATGAGTAACAAAACATTGTTCAAAGCAATAGTTAATAAAGATGCAAGGTAAATATTGTTCAGAGCAGATAAATTATCAAAGTAAGAAAACAAATTTAAACACAATAATTGTTTAGGATTATTGTAAGAAGAGTGTTTAACATCAATTCCCCCCCCCCTTATTTGATAAACATTAATAAGGATTCGAAAGGACATCAGGGGCCAAGTGTGGGTGGAGCAGTGGAGTAATCGACAATGGTGATGACATTGGTAAGGCATCAAGTTTTGGAGCGAGGATCTAACTTGCTAAATCATGAAGATTGTTCATGATTGCAACCACATTCTCTTCCTATCTTCTCTCATTTGCATCTAACATTGTAACAAGCTTGTATTATTGACGTGCATTGTTTTCAGCGATAAGAGAAGTAACCTAGTTGAGTATGGATTATGAGGTGGATGTGGTGGTGGATAAAGCAAAAGGTTTAACAGGTAGGGGCATTATGAGTAGCGAAGTAGGATAAGAAATCATGAGTGTAGAAATATCTGGTTCAGGCGTGTTGACAAGAGCTAGCCCGTTTGAGGAATGTGATAAGGGAATCGTCAAAATGATGAATGTGACAATTTTCCAAAATTCCTGAGTTGGGTGGCAGTTCTCGATGACCAAACTCGTCAAGAGAGTACATGTTGGAATTGGCACATTAGGGTTTTTAAAAATGCACTGTTACCAAAAACAAAAATGCATCGGACTTAGAGTAGGGCGATTGGAATTCGTCAGTCCATTCTTTTATCTGACTGGCCAGTGTGGGATGTGTGAGAGCAGGATGAGTCACGTTTAATCTTTTAATCATCATTCTCTTCATTGCTCGTAAACGTTTTGGAGGAAGACATTGGGCAATATGATCGGGCACAATGAAACAATTAAGAATTGGTGAGAATCATAGTGAATATGGTGGAGAAACATCATAGATAGATTTTTGTTGAAATCTAGTGGTAAAGTGAGATTAGGGTGATCTATAGGTACATGGAGCATCTTGGACACAGATGGATAAAAGGAAACGTGACTGGGTTGAAAAAAACTAACAATTGGTAAACATTTGGCATCCTCTAGAGACTTTTGTAGAGCAGTGTTTAGCTCGACCAAGTATGTATCAATATCGTCTTATAGCGTCGAGAATGAAGCAGGAGTTGGGTCATTCAAAAGCTTGTATTCATCATTGGGTCGAACAACAATCATGGAGTCAACTAGTTACATGTACTTAGGCATCTTTACCATATTAGGATATCAAATGGTGGTGGGAGAGCAACAATGACATCATATGGTAAGTCAAGAAAGGCCTGATATGAAAGAAAACTAAAATTAGGATTGTAATTGGTGGTGGTTCAAGTATATGTCTCAAGATAGTGGTGAGCTAGTGGGAATGTAGGAAGTGAGGGGTGGAGATTAAAAGGATTTAGTGTTAGGGAAGCAGGGTTGGATAATAGTTCAAGTAATGGCCATGAAATAGGTTTGGAGGGTGTTGATTGATGTTATAAGGAGCAGAGGGAGTGGAGATTAAGATTGATCTTGGAGGGAGTTGGGTCATGTGGTGGTGTGAGTTGCTAGACAATCTAGTCTCTTTAGACGATCTTTTCTTAACAAAGAGTACTTATCCATTCAAGATATGAACAAGTATTCTCTTAGGGGGCATATGTTATGGGTATCAAAAAATGGGCGAAATTGTTTAAGAGATTGAGAGTCATTTTGAAACCAATGGTTAATAAGGTAAATTACTCTTGGAAATTGATGGTCAAGCTTTAGAATGGTTGATTGACCAAATATTAAATAGGGTTAAATATGTTTTTAGTCCCTAAACTATTGGCCGTTTCTGGTTTTCGTCCCTCTTTCAAAGTAAGGTACAATTTGGTCCTCATTCTTTTCAAAACGTTCGTTTTAGTCCTCAGAATTTTGGTTTTAGTCCTCATTTGTTGCTAAATGAGGACCAAATTTTTAAACAGTGTTTAGTTTTCGAGGACTAAAACGAATGTTTCGAAAAAAATGAGGACCAAATTGTACCTTACTTTGAAACAGGGACGAAAACCAGAAACGACCAATAATTTAGGGACTAAAAACATATTTAACCCTATTAAATATTATGAAAATCGAGGATCGGGAGCTCATGGCTCATATAAGCACAACAATGGTTTTAACGTAGAACAACGTTGCTTTCCAAAGATGATCAGTCATTGCCTAACATCTCTTAAGTCTCACTAGTCTAAACTAGAGAAAATTGTATTCTATAAAGGCGCTCAATCAAATGTTTCTTTATGAGATTGATGCCATAGGATGGACATGTGTTTCTTGGGAAGGTTGAAGATACCAATCGACATGAATAATACGAGCCGCTAAAAGTAAAAATTGTCTATATTTTTTCTTCCTTCTCGACATAACTTGGCAGAAATCTCCAATACCCCATTTATATATTTTGCAAATAAAAGGAAAAAAATATATCTTGCTCAATTTCGTTACTAGAAGTAATAAAACCTCCGACAGTATATCTAACAAAAATTGTATATGGAACTTCTTAAACATATAAGAATAAGTTAAATATATATAGAGAGAGAAAAGTAATAGGTTTTTTTATATATAAGAATCATCGTTCTTTTCATATCAACAGTATTCCCAACTTTTTTAAGAATTGTAAAGAAATTGTAAACTTTATTTTACTTAAAATAAAATATTTTCAGTCCCTGATAATTTATAAGCTTTTAAAATTTCTTGACAATTAGTTCTTAAAATATTTACATTTGGTCTCTGAAAATGTTTATTTATATTTCATTCCCACTATTATGTTGCATTTCTTAAGTGATTCTTGATTTTTTTTTTATCATATGGTATAATATAATTGCTAGACCAAATATAAAGTAAGAAAATTTAGAGAACAAAAAGTAGTAAAATGTTTATTAGAGATCTAAAGCAAAAGTTGTATTTGTGTTTTACGAAAACAATAGATTTAAGATTTAAAAAAATTGTATGTTAAGGAAAGAAAAACCTTACTGAAGTTTCTGAAAATCCACGTTGCATTAAAAATGAGTAGACCCAGTAAAAATGAAGGAAATTAGAATGGTATGAGAAGCTTCTCTGTATTGAAGAGTAGAAAGTGGTCCAGAATTAGGGTTAGGGTTTTTAGGTATTGATTGGATTTTTAGGTATCATGGAAAAGTGCTACCTTATGGAAAAGTACTCTATTTAGCTAACTTCTATAATTCCATTCATGACTTCAATATTAGGAGGAAGCTTCGAACCACCAAGTTCCTTTTATTTTATATTACAAAATGGTGAGATCTTGTACTTAATAAGTTTTTGTTCAATGTACGATTTTCCTGCAGATATAATTATTGATCTTACTACGATGGGTTCTCATGAGTGTCTTCCAAACTAGAATGCTCGCCAACAACCAACAGAATCAATTAAGAAACCCTCTCTACCACCACAGGAAAACCAATAAGGAATTATGATTTATATATAGATGTTTAAATATATGTAAATGTCTTGAAAATGGAGCAAATAAGTTATCATCTTCAATACATCATAAAAGTTGAACAGAAGGTTATATGTTTTTTTTATGGAAGAAAAGGTTTTCTTCACTATTAGATAAAATGAAATTATTGACTAATTTATATTAATAAAATATAATTTGTCAAAAATATAATCTATTGACAAATAAATTATTGTGTGTAACTTATTACTTATCAATATTTATTGACATATACGTTGTTATGGGTAATTTTTACGTTACTGACGAATATTTTAGTAGATGATTTTTAGTGATAGAATAAAATTCAACAAATCATTAATGTTTTTGATTAAGTGTTGTTTGACAAAAAAAAGGGGACAAACACACGTTTGTAAGATATAGATGTTTCTTACTTTATTTGATAAATGAAATCATAACCAAATGACATACATTCTTAAGCTAATATTATACTTCACAAAAATGTTTAAATATTTTTATATTTTTGAGAATAATTTCATCTTCATGTTTATCAATAAGATATTATAAAACAATTTTATTAAAGAATGGTTACATTCCAAGTTCTTAGTCAGAAGTGACGTTGTTTCAAACAATACTTGGATGATTTTATTAAAAGATATGTTGAATTATTAGTTTGGAGTGATTAAATGTTTAAATAATACTTAATATGTTTAGCTAACGATGATTGTCTTTTAAAGAGTACTTTCTTGTATTTTTGCATGTTGAAACTTGGTTAATAGATCAATAATTGGACTTAAGATGATTTTATAGACAACTAATATAGAAAGAAATACAAAGTAAACGAATCTTTTTTTTTTCATAATCTTAGTTTTATTGCATAATATCAAATCTAAAGTAACATAAGACAGATAACTTTAAAAAGAGTCTTTGAAAAGATTCTTATAAATCATCTATCAAGTTAAAACTTGCCTTTCTCTTTAAATCATCAAACACAACTTTAAAAAAACTACAAAGAATTTTAACTTCCCAAGAGATTAAGAAATCTTAAGAATAAAAAGAAAAACTCTTAACAAAAAGCACATTTTAAGCTCATAGGAAAAAACATATTACAAAGCCTTTCACTTAATCACTATTGAATACTCTTATATTCTTATTTTTTTTTAACTTGTTATTTTTCTTCTATTTTCATTCTCTTTATTTAGCTTTTGAAATATGATTACTTAAGCTCTAGATTGGATATCTCTTAATTTTGTTCATTTATGTATCAACATTAAAACTCGTATCTACATTTTCTTTATAGTAGACTCTCGAAAAGAAAAGTTGTGATAAGATCTGCAATGCATTAATGAAAGCAATCTCTCCTTCATTATGCAAAATCAAATGTTCATAAGATTATTTAATTATTATCTAAAATTATTTTGATCATTACATCTTCATTAAATTCACAAGAACAGAATTTAAAATTTTATTTTAAAGTATCAAATGTTTTTTTGATAATGTGTTAGATTAGGTCCTATGGTCGTTTAATCTAAGACAAAAACAAATTTGTTTAAGAGACCTTCAGCTACATCAACACATAAATCAAAGAGATTATATGTATAACTAATACACATCACTTAAAGTGTTTATTATCATAAAAAAAAATCATGTGGTCTGATAGGAATTAGATTATCTGATGGAGTGTATTAGATCATCTAATCTTAAAAATGTTGGATCGTCGAATCTTAATACTTTGCTTGATAAAGAACTGTGTAGAACTTTCCACTTCATTTGATAAGTTATTAATGATGACTATAAGATAAGTGTAAACAAACATCAAGTTGATGCAAACCTAAAGTATATTCCTGAACTTTAATTATCTGATGCAGAAAATTTCTTCACCAATGAATGTTTCATTATAATATCTCTTGAGGAGTTGAGCTAAAGTTGCATTGTTGGAAAACTATGCTGAAATAAGCATATTTAAACTCTAGCCAAGTTGTATTCTTGGTACAATGTGTCTTTTATAACTCTTTGAAGTAAAAAACAATGCAACCTAAGGAGACAGGTACTACCAGCTATCAAAGATGTTGTGTGAAGAAAAAAAAAAGAAAAATTAATGTTTCATTAAGCACATTGAGTTATTCTCAACAATCAAGCCTAATAGATGATAGCAGAAAAAGAAGACTTTCAAAATGAGTTCAACACTACTCAATGCCCAAAAAAGGAATTACAACGACTAGTTTTTGAAGCATCAATTTAAAGACACTCCTTAAAGAAAAGATAAGAAGAATAATTGTCGTTTGCAAGTTTTGAAATTATGTCAAATTTTCTCTGTACCTTAAATGAAGTACTTGAAAAACACTAAAAGGGGGAGGAGTTTGAATAATGTTAATGGAAAACATTTTTTGCAACCCTTCTGATATAGCACGTTATCGAGTGTTTGAAATGTTCTTTTGAAAGATTAGATACTCGACTTGAAATATATGTATATGTGTTGATAAGATTGTTGTGCTATTCAGAATATTTCTACTGCAGAGTTTTGTAAGAACTTCCTTAAAAAGAAATGATTGTTTAGCTTGGAAGTTCTTGTATGTTGAAATATGAAGCTCAACTGCAGGTTTTTCAAGAGGATCGTTTAGTTAAGAGAAGAGAAAATAACACAAGAGATTCCATACTGGTTCGCTCTACCTAAGTTATGTCTAGTCTCCTCCGTTGAGGGTTCCACTATAATCTTCATACGATTGCAAATGAGTATTATCACCACTCCTGGTGCTCAACAACCTTAGCCGAGATTTCCTTCGAGTATTCGAACCACTCCTGGTACTAGACTACCGCGCCTAGATTCCTCAACTCAAACAAAGTTCAATTGCAAGTGTTTTAATTCTCTTCAGAATTGCAATCAACGATTGCTTACAAATAATTCAGACTAAATCTCTCTACGAGGGGATTTGATTACAATACAATGTAGACTAAGCACTCGCAGGTGTTTCTCTCTTCTCTCTTACATTAGTAAGAAATTTGATGCTTAAGCTCGAGAGTGTCTTTTTCTTTTTTTCTCTTCTCTTCTCTTTTCTTCAGCTTAGATATATTCTTCTTTTTTTTGAGCTCTTTCTCTTTAGGTTGCATATGTTGTTGTAAGCTTTTCTTTTGCTCTTGAGCTATCCTCTTGATTTTCTTCTTGAGAGATCTTCTATTTATAAGCTTCATGAATATTTGTCTGTTAGACTGAATTGATAGTTTGTATCCTTGATACTCAGATTTCTCTTTCTACTTTTCCCAGTAGTCATTGTGTAAGTTAACTTTGTTAGAACAAAAATGTTTTTTTAGTCTTTTGCTTAAAGTAGGTTGTACGATCTTTTTAGACTTTATTTCAAGGAAATAATATTTTGTGATTATTTTTGTTGTTTCTAATGTCCACATTTTGATTTTTATCAGTACTAGTGTGAATTGATTATTTTGGAGGAAAAATTGAGAGTGAATGTAGAACTAGTGCAATCTGAACCAATATATATTCATCTATATTTTTCCTCTATCTTTATCATATTTGATTTCTTTTCTAATTCTTGTATCAATTTGTTTCAAGAAAAGTATATTTTGGGTTTATAAAATATGAGAAAAGTTAATTCACTTGCTCTATTGGTTTAACAAAACCTACTTCTTTTTCTAACACAATTGAAAAAAATATTCTTTAATTGAAAAAATATTAAAAATATGACAAAGACAATACTGAGTTACATTATTCTTTTCACTTGAGTAAAATTAGGACAAAGACAAGACTGAATTTTAATACTATGTTCGCTTAAGAAAAAAAATTATTGCTTAGGTAAAAAAAAATCAAAATCAATCTTAAAAATTTGTTCTATTTTAACTTGAGAAAACAATTTTCAATTAAATGAAAATATCATAAAGAAAATTTACAACTTTAAACAACTAAATATCAACAGAGTTCTAAATTACTCAAATACAATCTAGATTTTTTATTGAAATCATAAATCAACATTGTCCATAAGAGTTTGAAACTGAAATTCAAACTTAATCAAACCTCTAATAACAATTTAATCTACAAACAATTTACAACATCAAAATCAATATTAAATATCAAACCGTTACAATTTCATATCTCAAACCATCTAAAAGATACATAAGTTCAAAAATTATTTTCAAATTTTCTACATATACTGTAAAAACGTAAGAGTTTCCATTATTTATTTAGTCTTGTTTGTTTAAAGTCAAGTTTAAGCTTTTCAACTCTGCTACTCTCGTAGATAAACCTATATATAAAAGAACATGATAATGATATATATATATATATATATATATATATATATATATATATATAT
>NW_025903507.1:23996-52469 GCF_018835915.1 Vigna umbellata
ATATATATATATATATATATAATAATCCTAAATTAATAGAGATTTTTCTTTGTCTTAGAAGGGACCACATGCAAAACTTTTTGCCCTATGTATAAAAAAACACTTTCAAAAACTAACTCAAGAAAAATAGTAAAGAGAAATTTACTCTAAAAGAAATTTTGATTGGAGAGGCTTACTTTATTATTTATCACGATATTTAGAAAAGGAATAAATGAGAAAATATTTTTAGAAAGATGTTATTTTCTTCAATGAAATTTGAGTGATCATAAATATTATACTTAAATAATAAAATATTGATATTTTATCTCAGTACATCATCCTTGTACAACTTCACTAGTATACATCTATATTTTTTTTTTTATTTTTATCTTACAACCTAGATGTCTTTAATAAGAAGGAATATTTGTACCACCTTACGTAACACCTAACAAGAAAAGTCCATGATCTTGAGCAATCACTGTAAATAAAATTTATAATAATCGAATTATTCATCTAATCAATTATGTTAAAGTAGTAATTATTTATTTATTAATCTAAATTATTTTTACTTTATTTTTATTATGCAGATATTAATTATATAATGAATATTATCTATTATTATAGTTTATTTAGTATTTACAACTTTAATTACAATAAATTTATTATAATATTCATTAGTCAAATAGGCAATAAAAATAGTAATTTTATTAAATTTAATAACTTAACAATATTTATTAATTAGGTAATTGTGATTAAGTTATAAATTATTTTTTAATCATAAAATATATACTAATTAAATAATTAGCAAAATTAACAATACATATCCATTGAAAATTATAGAACTTATTTCTAAAGAATTGAATAAAAGAAAAACTACAAAAGGACAGCGTCGATTCGGTTGTCCCAATCCAACCGGAACACGAACTGGTACAGTAAAAGTTACCAGATATATAAATCTGGGTGCTGCAAAATGCTATATCGGGAATTCTTATATTTTTGTTTATTAAATAAGAAGAAGAAATGGTATGAGAAAGACAATAAATCGAGGGTATTATAAAATGAAGATAGAAAAGAAAAGGACGAAGGTGTAAGAGAAAAAGGAGAAAGAAGCTGAGGAAAAATTCAAATATTTAATTGTTGACTTCATATATGTATTAACCTTATTTAATTGAAGAAAATTTCGTGATAAAACAGGCGAGACATTAAGAACACTTAAAGTGGATATTTAAATAATGATAAGCTAGAAACTAATATAAAGGAAGAAACATTTTGTTGGTTTATTTATTATAAAAAAGATAATATATATATAAGTGTTAAACTAAAAATAAATAATATTTTATTGTGGTTTTGAAAGAGAGGAGCATTATTGAGCCGCGAAACCCAGTTCCATAATATCTGTGGGGAGGGCTTTCTGACCCGCTTGTGTCTTATCACTCTTTCACACACAAAAACACACACTCTCTCTCTCATCTCTCATCTCTCATCTCTCATCTCTCATGCTTTAACTTGGATCCGTTTACTATCATGACTCGGTTTGTTCTTACGTGTGGTCTTCGGAGCACTCCACCCATTAACTCACTCTCTCTCTAGGAATCACTAGCCCTTGCAGCTTTCCTCATGAGGGTACTTTAAACCCTCTCCATTGTACCAAAACACACCAACACAACCTCTAAGCTCTCTCTTTCTCTCTTTCTCTCTTTCTCTCTCTCTCTCTCTCTCCTCTTTTCACACCAACAACAAAGGATCTCACTCAGAAATGCTCCTTCGTCCCTTCCACTTCTGTTCCAACCCCATCATCACCACCCTACCCCTATTCTCATAGCTTCCCTATTTCACACGCTCTTCCCTTTTCTTCTTTTTTTCATTTTTTCTCAAACACACACACAAATGGAGTTCGGAGGGAACATCTTCTGCCTCTCCAACAGAGACCAAAATGGGAATACTAACGCCAACGCTTTCGCCTGGGATTCATGGCAAACAACCACTTCTAATAATAACAACACCCCTTCCAGGTTCCTCAACGCTTTCAACGCCCCCGTCACTGCCCTCACCGCTCCGGAGGGCTCCGCCGCCAACCGCTCCGAGGCCGCCGGGCTCGCCAGCGCTCTCATGTTCCTCCCTCAAAACGGCGGCGTTTTGCGACACCGCCAGCAGCAGCAGCAGCAGCAACATCCGTACGGAGGTGATGGGTCCCACGTGCACCCCGACCCCCACCTCATGTGCTTGAAGCTTGGGAAGAGGCATTACTTTGAGGACGCTAGTGGAACTGGAACCGTCTCCTCTGCTGCTGCTGCTGCTACTTTCGGCGGGGGGTTGGTGTTGGGGGATAAGCGTGGGAAAGGAGGGTATTCCGGTGGCGGGGCGGCGGTGAAAGCTGTCGGGTTGACTACGGCGACGGTGCCTAGGTGTCAGGTGGAAGGGTGCCAGGTGGCGCTGGTGAACGCCAAGGACTACCACCGGAGGCACAAGGTGTGTGAGATGCACTCCAAGGCTCCCAAAGTTGTGGTCTTAGGGTTGGAGCAGAGGTTCTGTCAGCAGTGTAGCAGGTCACCACCTCTATCATTTTCTCAAATAATAATAATAATATTAATAATAATAAAAAGATTTTTGTCTTTTCTCTAACTGTATCGTGATCGTAGCTGCAGCCAAATCAATGACATTTGTCTCAGATTTCCCATAATGCGAAGAATTTAGACAAATTGATACAATCTCAAACTTTAAAGCTACAAAGAGTGAAAAGGATGTAGTATATATAGATAGAAAATACATAACCTTTTATTTTTAGTATGTGTGGTTGCACATGAAGAAACCAAAGTTGTCTTAACTTTTTTTACTGTGATATTGGAGAGGATCCGGTGATTTTGTCGATTGTTAAATTTTCTATGGACAAAAACATCTTAAACATATTCCGACATACGAGAGATTTATTCTGAGAGATGTTCGAATTAAGAAAAATGTCCGAAATTCGTTTTGATTCCTTTTTTACGAAAGTTTGCTCTTAGAAAAAAAGTGAAAGAGCATTTCTTTTTTGTGGTGAGGTGAATTATGTACGAACGTAAAGTGATTTTCTTGCTTTCTCGTATGGTTTTTGTTGTTTTTGGCTGTCTGTGTTGTGGATCTCTGAAGAACGAAGGCGTGATATTCTTTAATCTCACAAAAACTTTTACTCACCCTTGTTTGGGTTCAGTCTTTCAGTAACTTTCTCTTTAGCTTAAAATTCAAGAATATTGTGTTGTGTAAAGGTTACGACTATCATTTTGTTGTCATGGTTCTATTATTTTGCTGTAGCTTATCAAAGAATAATCTATTATTCCTGTGCATACTTTACAAATCTCGCATATTTTTGCTCATTATTTTGTGTTAACTCCGGAATAATAAAGTTAGGAAAAATCATTAATTTCATTGAGCTGGAAATTACTTTTTTTTAAGTTAAAATTATGATCTTGTTAATTATATAGAAAATATTGTAATTGGACTTGTAGGTTTCACGTGGTGTCAGAGTTTGATGATTCAAAGAGAAGTTGCAGGAGGAGACTAGCAGGTCACAATGAGAGAAGAAGAAAGAGCTCCCACGATTCTGTTGCAAGGAATTCTTCACAAGGTACACTCTTGCTTTATCACCTTTTTCTAAGTTTTTACAACACTTTCTTTCTTTCTTCCATCACATTTTTAGCCATTTCATCTAAGAAAAGGATCTCTGATTTACTTTTCTTATTTGGTGTTTGTTTAAGATAAGTGAGAATGGAGAATAATATATGAAATAATAAAAATTTAGTTTCATGATTTTCTATATAAACTTTTACAAACATATTTTATCAACCTAAACAAATCATATATATTTACTAATTTGAATAATTTTTATTTTTTTATTTGACTTTTTAAAGTTTATGTCCTTAGTTGGTTGTGGACGATCATTTTTAATCTGTTTTAAATTTTACTACTAGAGTCTCCGGATTTTTAAACTCTAAATTTTGGATACCTTTATTTATTTTCTTACAATATAATTAATTTACATTATTAATTATTGGTATTTTAAATATGTTAGGTTTGAAGTTAAATTTGACCAATATAAATAGAAGTGTGTGAAGTTGATATGGTATAATAGTGAATCACGAATCAAAAATTAAATTGCAATTTAACCTTTTGTTTGTTCCTTAAATCATGATAAATGTTATGTATTGATCTTATAGCTGTTGTTGAGGTTAACTTATCTAATCATCCTGATTTATAAAATCTGGTTAGTAAACTAATTTTATTAATTGTTTTGACTTATTCTGTAGTTATTTTTATCATTCTCTGAAACAAGTATGCAGTTATATATCAATCGGCCTCGAGTCAAATATGTAGAAATTAATGCAAAAGAAAAATGAATTTTATACACTTATTTAAACTACTAAGTTGTTGTAGTTAATGCAACTAAATTTTGTTATATGAGAAATTTGGATTGAACAAATTTTCAAGAATTAATTCTTTATATTATTTTTTGAAGGAGATGTAAATGACGTTGATTCATTTATAATGTTTTGAACTTAAATTTGTAAAATAATAATGTAAAGTTCACTTATAATACTTACAGCATTATGAGACATTGTGCATAAAATGATTTGTGATTAATTTATAAGCTACAGTACTTTCAAACAATTTGGATAAAAATTTGCTCATAAAGAAAAGTAATTCTTTCATTTCAAATATTCAGTGAGGTGCTTTTGATTGAGCCATGAAAATGCATATTAACAAGTCATCAGCTAAAATTGTGAAATTATGAAGAGAAAGTAAGAAGAAAAATTAATAATTATTTTGTATGATTTAGTTAAGTGAGTTTACAACATCATTTGGATGAGTATGCTGGTGGATATAGCACAAAGAAGAGAAACTAAAATACTGATTATAATTAGAACATTGACTTAAGTGTCAGATTTTTAATTTAACAAAACTTAGACGGGATTAATTAAGGCATTATAATCAGCTATGTAACTCTTATTCTTGTCTAAATTTTCTGTTAATTCTTCCTCATTAATACATTCTGCTACCCAGCATGCTGATGTTCTATTTTCTTTAGCTCCACCATTAATGGCATAACTGGGTGAAAAGAAATCTTCACCTTTTGTTATCAATTACATTTCTGAGATTCTTTTTTAAAATTCATATAATTTTAGTTTTTTAAATTGTATTTTCTGAATATTGTTGGGACTTGGGTATTATTTGAGTAGTACCAATTGTTTGGTAGAGTATTTAAGTGCTTATTTTACTTCTCATAGTTTTTGAAGGTTTTACTTAAATGCATATCAGAATATTGAGATCATTCAATACTTTCTCTCTTTATTGATCAATATGCGAAAACAATATCTTAGATAAGTTCTGCTTACTTTTTCTCGTAGTTCACACATAAACTTCCAGAATTTCGTATTAGGTTACATATAATATTAAAATGGTAGCAGTTATTAAATGTGAAATTTCTGAAACACTTGCACTATTATTATGCGTATATCAAACATAAAGCTTATATTAACCAGTTTTTAGGCTCTATATTTGTTCACTAGTAATATTATTTTTCTTTATATTTGTTCTGTAGTAATGTCAAGTGTCAACCAAATTAGGTTATTGACCAAGTTTAAAAGTTTTATAGTGATGGGTGCTGATTCCAATAAATAAATTAATTTAAGATAGCCTTCATTTGACATGTACTGTAATGCTTGATTGTTCTTAATTAATTAGCTCAACTAATATAGTTTCTGTAACTATTTAATCTAGTTCAACTTCACATCTAACTCATTTTGTATACTTAAATTTACACTGCTGCATCCATACGGAATCCCAAATTCAATAAATTGTTTAAAGGTAACAATCATACATTCTTTTGGAGAATTTCATTACCACATTGTATTTACGTCCATGGAGTCTTTGATCGAAAAAGATTTTGATAAAAATGATCTTCAGTTTCTTAGAATCTAGAGTTGAGTTAAAGTACAAATTTTATGAAAAAAAATACCATATTATTTTTATTATATTTTCTTGTTCCTGCCAAAACTGAAAACTAAATATAAGCTAGCTTAAGCTAAAAATATTCAACGTTTTGTAATGACGGTGTATAGGTATATATTTATAAGTATAGAATCACTAAATATCCATCTTATTAAATAGGGGTAGTGGGTATTGGGGAGTAAGATGGAACAAAATTAGGGTTTCTTGAATTAAGTGGGTTTGAATCCAATTCTGAGACTCAAATATATCAGACAGCAACAAATTATGGTAAATAGTTGTTGAGGAAGCAAACGAAATTTAGTATAGTGTTGTAGGAAATGTTGATGTTGTGTAAATATGTTTGATGATATGAAATGGGTTGGTAATGGTTGGAAGGTTTTGAATATATAGGAGGGTGTGCTCTCTCTCTTCTGTCATCTAGAAGTGATTCTTGGCTTTCTCCTTCTGATCTGTCAACAAGATGCAGTGCAGCATTGCGTGAATTGATAGCAGAAAACCGAGCAGCCATAATGGCGAGACAATTTGTATCAGACAGAGATTGGCATATTCAGCATCATGCAGTGGAAGACATGAAGGAGATCCAACCGGAGTCCAATTACTTCCCACAACAGATGTTTCCACAGACACAGTGAAGAACAACAACGTTCGGGAAACAACAAGAAGATTTCAGAGTGTGGACATTTATGCTGTTTCTGTCTCAACTTTTCAATTCTTTAATTTGCTACAAATAAAAGTTAGAACTACCTAGCTAGACTAGTTTATTTCTTAGGCTAATAAATCCTAAGCTTCTATTTGCATCTCTGTTTTGTTTTTAAGTGTTTGCTGGGCTGTTTTATATTGAAATCATACACCAATGATTGGGTTCACTAAAATACTTTCAATTACTAATTTTCATCCTATATTCAGACGGAAATCAAATAAATTTTGTCTGATATTTGGAGGGAATTTGAGGAGATTCAGTATTAATCAATACGAGTAAATACACGTACTTAGCTTGTGGAATGATTAATTTCAAGTATGTGAACCGATTTTGTGGTTAAAAGTTGCGCAACTAGGTTAGATGGATTTCTCACATCACCTAAAATCAACTTAATTCAATGCTGACATGTAAAATTATGACTATATATATTCTATAATATATTTGCTGCGTGTTTCTAAATTATTAAAATAATTTTGTATTTTCTGTTATAAAATATTTATGAACATATATATTATTCTATTGAAGAGATTAAATTTTGGTGGAGATTTAATAAGTAGGACTATATAAATTTAACATTGTCATAAGATATGTGTTTTTTTTATTGTATATTTATTGAGATAACATTTTATGGTTAAAACCTTTAAAGTATTTTTTATTTTGGAGTTTGTAATTTTATCATAATTTTAAAGATAAAAAGTATATTAAAAATTAAGAAAAAAATATTTAAATTATTTTTTACATTCATTGTAAGTGATATAACCTTTTATGTAACGTTACAACTTGAGTATCATTAATAATGAATGTATGTTTATCTCATTTTCACATTATGGAAGTTTAAAGTAAGACTTGGTTTTACTTATATAATATAAATTTATTTTACTTTTAATTAATGTAAAATGTGTAACAAAATATTGAATTGATTGATATTTGGTGTAATTGTTGTTTGAGAATTCACTTATGTGCATACAATTTTCCAAAAGGGGTTAAAGTACTTCAAGTATTTATTTATATTTTAATTTTTTATTACCAAAAAAAGGTATTTGGTGCAATTGAATAATTAGTTTTACTTAAAAAAATGTTATAAAACCACATTTTGGAATGTAATATATATTTCATTCAATGGAAGGTTTAAACCCTCGGTTGGTCCTTAATTTTGTATGGTAATCTCAGTTGAGTCTTCATTTTTGCAACTATCTCAATTGGATCATATTTTTTGTAAAAATGAGCCAATTTTACCCTAATCTCAAACGGTGTTAAATTTAGCTAAGCTGTATTTTATGTTTTGATGGCGTGACATTGTGCATTAAATTGAATGAGTGATGTGTTTTATAATCATCAAATCCACGTGACGATGATGCTTCTTCTTCCCTCCAACCACTGATCACCTTTCACCTCTTCCACTCCTCCGCCCAAACTGCTTCCTTCTAACTTCCATCCTCAAACCCTCACTCTCCAGACACACCCTTTTTCCCTCAACCGAGGGTAAAATTCTTCAGATGAAAACATTTTTACTGAAATAAGACTAGAGAAAGAGAATTAGGGTTTTGGTCAGTGGGAGAAGAGGAATTAGAATCCTAGAGAAGACGAAGACAATCAACTGCATTCTACTAATCCGAAACCCATTAGGGTTTTTCGCCTCTCTCACCAGACCAATTGGAATCTGCATCCTCCACTTGAAACCAAAAGGGGACCAGAGAAACCACAGAAGCGTTCATCTCCTCCGCTCATGCGTGTCCGCCTCAACCTCCACCCAATCGGCCATCGCGAGTCGTGGTCCAAGGCGTCGCCAGCACCGCTGTTCACCATCGAAGGCATCACCGACCATGGCGTCAGGTCCTCCTTTCTCCTTCTTCTCTTCGTGCGTGAGAGAGAAGCTCTCTCGTTCCTCCATTAATCGCCTCTTGTGTGAGCTCAGCCGCCACAAGGCATGAGCCAGGGTCCCACCAGCACCACCGGTCGCCGCCAAGCTCGCCGCCGGTCACCGCGCAACGTCACCAACGATGAAGGTGATTGGTCTTCGCGATGGTCTGATTTGAACTCAGATTTGGGGCTTTTTGTTTCTAATTTGGGATTATTTGCGATTGAGGCTCGCGACTTGCTCGAAAGGTGGAGAATGACCGTGATTGTTTCGTGGTTGCCTCAAAGATGAGGCGCGATGATGTTGAAGGAGATGGTTGATGAAGGCGCTGATGAAAACTGGGTTTTGTGGTGTTTCGCAGGTGATTGCGATTTCAATTCGGACCAACCATTACCTGAAGGGAGAGGCATCATGGAAAGTTACATGGGACACGCGGCTGGCGCGATGGCTCTGTCGTCCTGATTCCGCGTGGCTCCTCTTTGGAGCTTTTGGGAGTAAACATTGTTCTTATTATTGATGGTCTGGCGGTAGACGATTAAAAAGGATGAAGCGTTTTATGTTTGTGATAATTTTCTAAGAAACTCAATATTGAGATTGATACTGTTGAGACAGTTGCAAAAATGAGGACCCAACTGAGATTACCATACAAAATTGAGGACCATCCGAGAGTTTAAACCTTCAATTGAATGATTAGTTTTAGTTAAAAAATGTTAAGAAAACAACATTTTCGGGTGTAATGATGATTAAAAATAGTGTAAAATAGAATTAGATAATAGAGTTCTAATTTAAGGATTGGTTGAATATATAAACGTAAAGTTTCATATTTTATACAAAGTTATTACGGACAAAATTCGCAATGTATTAGTAGTGATTCATGTAGCTCTATTTTCGAATATTGCAAGAGTTGGTTCATTTACCAAAATAGGACTTCCTCGATTGTGTTTTCCAAAATAGAGTTTACTTACCAAAGTAAGACTTCCTTGAGCATGCCACCATGAGTACATAAGAAATAAATTTGTTTAACAATCACATGCAACCAACAACACTATGTTATGGTTCATCACATAAACATCATAACTTATTCACCATCAATTCGTTGTTCCACTCCAAGGGTTGCATGGCATTAAAACACCCTAATCCTTATAAAATAAATATGACCAAACCTAAAAGTTCATTCAATACACTCAACATATGCATAACGTCTGGTGTCTAAAACTATCCCCATGCACAACCTTGAAGACAATGTTTACCTCATGATAAACTTTAAAATATAATCTAATTAACACTGCAAATACTAGAACAATTCAACACTTAATCACAACAACATGACAATCACATCAAACACCACGGAAAATATTTATAACAACTCGACCAACAACTAACCAAGTTCATACATAACTTGGCAACCAACTACAAACATGTCAATTCACCACCAAACCCATAGCACATGACATCATATAAAATAATATGACAATAAATAGAACATCACTTCTTTACAGAGAAACACCACGTCCTCTTATAAAATTATACATCATCATATAATATTGTGATCTCATATAAAAATATTGCGGCTTCCTATAAAGTACCATGACACCATATAAAAATACTACGACTTTATATACAACATCACAATATCTTATAAAAATACTATTAAAAGCCTACAAAAACATATAAAAATACTTTAAATCACCTATATAATAATACCTTTTTTATATCCATACTATACTATAATATATATATATATATATATATATATATATATATATTATAATTCCTTATATTAAACAATCAAAACTTTCAAAATTCTATAAATATTATATTTATAAGTTATATAATATGTATACTAATAAAAAAAACAGCCCACCCAATTTTCTAAACCCAAAAATTAAAATATGTATTTAATATAAATATTATTAAATAATATATAATATTCCTTATACTTTATAATATATTTGTATCATCTACTTCATAACTCTTTTCTTATACCAATGATAACAAAAAAATACTGCTTACCAAAACCAACCTATACCCATACTATACATCTACACCTAGAGCAATGGAACAAATGCCTTACACTATAACAAATCGAACCACTATAGCTATAGCATACGCTGAAGGGAATTTAATATTAAAGAAGTCCAAAAAAAATCTTCATAGTAATGATGAAAAAAAAGAAAATACATGTAATTAAAATTGCCTAGTCTATTCCACACCCAATTTCCGTACTCCCCTTTTCTATTCTCTCCCCTATCCTAAATAAACACGTCCATCATAAACAGTGATCATAGGATATCTTCTTTCGAGATACACATTAGCTTCTTCCATACTACATATATTATGTAATTATTAGGTTTAAGTTTATCTCAATAGAAAACCTACAAAGTATTTGTTAATATGCTTAAATAAATCAATTTCACTTTTTTATCTATTTGATTTAGAGTTTTTAAAGATTCTAAATACCAAACTCATCCTTTAATTAATTTCTACATCAATTAAATAAAAATAAATAATCCTTTTATTTTAGCAAAAATATAAAAAAATAACATAATAATTATGTTTTAATAAAAAAATATACTTAAAAACACTAATTTCTAAAAAAAATTTAAAAATTTAAAATTACTTTATTTTCAAAATCTTATTTTCTCGCATCTTATACGGATACTAATATGTGATATTGAAACTTGTGCTATTGAAACTTCCATGTCACACTATTATGACATTGTAACGTGGCAATATATGAATCTCACACATTAAATTAAATTTAAAAATAAAAATAAAAATAAATAAAGAAATAAAAATAATATAAACTAACACATGATGTTTACAAAAATGACGTTAACTTTGTTTATACAAATTTAACATAAAAATCTAAATTGAATCAATTTAATACAAAATAGGAGTTAATTTAATAAAGAAATAAGATGACAAAAGATCACAAAAACAAAATATAAAAATCAAAATAATATTTAAGTAAATAATTAATTAAGTATATTTTTTTATTAAATCGTGAATTGTCTTTTATGAAGATTAATTTTTGTTATATTAATTTAAGGGCTTAAGTCTCGTTAAATTTAATAAAAGTTCTGTTGGTTGAGTGCATATTTTAATGGGTTATGGTTTTGATCTTCTACTTTTATTTCATATTTTAGAAATTTTGTCAAATTTAGGAAAAGAAACGTAACTTCAATATATCAATCCAAATAGCACGATATATATGAAGAAACATTTTTCTTTAAAGGTCATAAAAGAATATTTGCGTATCCAATTACATAGTTAAGGGTTTAAATTAGATAAATACATTGTAACAGTCATGAGTGCGATAATGGAGTTAAAAAGTTTCCAAACAAAATGTAATTGACATAAATAAAAGGTATTAGTATCCTAGTCTTAATGGTATTAATGAAATATTTTACATGTTTATCCAGACTCTTGAAGACTCTCTTTAGCATAATAGAGTCGATGTATATGTGCAAGGTTTAAGAGAAAGAGATGAAAACATGAAAGGTAAACTCTGAATTATGATAAGCTAGATACACTCAACCGTATAAGCTAGATGTGTCTCTTTCGGCAATAGTTAATTGTCAATGGCTTAGTCTTAGTTTATTATTGAATAAGTAAGTCTTCTTTTTAGATCCTCAAATGAAGAAGTAAAACAAAGTCTCAGTTCCGAAAGCTCCATCCAAAATATATTAGGATTAAGGTTGATGTGAACTTGGCCCTCCTAAAAACCTTTAATTAATTTAAAAAAAAAAATACTGAGTCTAAGTTAAATTTGGAGTAAAGACTATAAGATGGACAAAAGGTCTTGTTGAAGGTCGAAATGACCATTTCGAACAAAAATTTGGAGCAAACCAAAGGTTAAGTAAATCAATCCAAACCAAAGTTCAAGAAGGCATTCGTCAAAGGAAGAGATGGATTGGCCCAAACCGAAGATCTAGATGGGTTGGGCTAGATTGAAGGTGAGACGGGTGACTTGGGTAGAAGGTCAAGACAAGTGGGGTTAGGCCAAAGGTCGAAATGATTCAGGCTAGGTTGAAGGTCGAGACGGTTTGAGCGAATGGTCAAGCCAGGTTGGGTCAAAGGTTAAGATGCACCAAATTGGGATGAAGGTTGAGACAGGCCGAATTCCTAGAAGAGTTGATGGCAACCTCCTTGGCTAGGTTGGGCAAAAACTAGGAGATGTGCATGGAGGGATGTTCCTTGGATGAATGGTGCGAAAATGTGGTGGTAAATGGTCCAAGGATGATGAGCTAATGTATGAATGGTGTACAAGCTCAAAGCCTCTAGGAGATATGATGGTGGTGGTGTAGTGTTTGGTGGCTCCAAGAGAGGTTAGGCCAACTCAAGGAGGAATGTGACTAGAGGGGCCTCATGGGTTGCTCTAGTCTTGATCTAAGATGAGTAGTATGGCAAAAAATGAGCAGCATAACATTACCCAACATCAAAGATGAAATACAACGGTGGAGACACCTCTATTTATAAGCCAAGGGTGTCTCCTTGTAACCCTAAAAGCATGATCTCCCACTTTTGCTCTCATTGGCAAAAAATGAGGCCTTCTAAGGAGTGGACAAGTGTCCACAAATCCTCTCCAATGATGGGAGGACATGTGGCCACTCACAAAACGCAATCCTCTCCATTTCTAGAGTACCATGTGACCACTACTAAAAGCAAAAACTCTTCACTCCCAAGGTGCCATGTGACTACCTTTTAAAAAGTAAATCCTCTCCAATGGAAGTATGACACATGACACACACTTTCCACTTGGTTTTGGGTGTCTAACTTTTAAGGAAAATCCTATGCTACTTAGGCCTTAATACAAGCCTTAAACAAACTTACACTACATGGCCAAATACAATGGCCTAAATTCCTACACTACTCTTCAATCCATGCTCCATGATGGCTCCAAAGGTGGTCCATAAGGTAGAATTGACATCATCTTCAAGGATGACTTTAACTCTCTTGAAAATGTTTGACCATGGCTAAGGGATTTTCCATCAAGAGTCGGGCCAAATGTCAAGATGAATCGATTCAGGACGAAGGTGGAGATAGGCTAAAGGTCTTGAAATTCATATGAACTGACCACAGTTGAAATTTGGAAAAATTTTGTTAAGTCAACCTTGGATGAAATTTGGCCCACTTTGGTCGGGTTGGCTCGGGAGAAATTTGGTTGAATTCGAAAAAGTCATCCACTATTGGAATTTCGTCGAATTCGATCGAGTCGACCATTCCAAAATTTTGGTTGAGTTAGCCTTGGCCACAATTTGGTCAAGTTTGACCGAGTTGGCCCCAACAAAAGTTTGACCTAATCGAACCTGACAAAAATTTGACCAACTCTACCCTTATTGAAATTTGGCCAAATTCGGCCAAATTCGACTAAGTCTAGCACAATTAAAATTCTAGAGAATTTGATCAAGTCGGTCCAAGCCGAAATACATCCAAATTTGACCCAATCGTCCCTAGTTGAAATTTGGCTAAATTCATTCAAGTTGGCCTAAGTCAAAATTTGCTTAAATTCGATTAAGTCTATCATTACCAAAATGTGGTCAAATTCAGTAAAGTTGATCTCGTAGAAATTTGGCTGATTTCGTGGGAGACAGCCCCAGCCGAAGTTTTTTCAAATTTGGCCTAGTCGACCCCAATAAAAATTTGTTCGAATTTGGCCGACTTCGTCATGACCAAAATTTTACTTAATTTGACCGAGTTGGCCATGATCGAATTTTGGTAACACATTACCGATGGATATATCTGTTGGTAAAATAATCAGTGGTGTCTGCCGGTAAATCCGTTGGTAATCAACAATTACTGACGAGTTCAAGGTCGTAAGTAATAGTCCATCGGTAATCAAGCTTTTTATTGTATGTGCAGAGCCCAACAAAGTTGTTAGAGAACTTGAATAGTTGACAAAGTGTAAGGACGGTACGACCATGATAATGTAGAGCTTGACAGAGATGGATGAGATGATGCAGAGCTCGACAAAGATGTTGGAGGTCATGATAATGAGGATGGTGAACCTGGAGATGGAAATAGTGAGGTCAAAGCACAGAAAAATGTTGGAGGTCGAGGTGTAGTGCCATCGTCATACTGAAGTAGCCGTTGAAAAATCGAATTCCAGAAACAGTGATATTGAGGTTGCGGTAGATTGTGATGGCAACAAGGCTATTGGGAAGACAAACAGAGCAAAGAGCTAATCAACAAATGTTAAAAACAAGTTGGTATGGTGAAGAAGAGGTCGATCATAATGAAAATGAAGTCGGCAAAATTAGGAAGTCAGTTGAAACAATGGAGAAGTCGTAAAGAAAATGAAGAATCTGAATCTGGTTGAAAGAAGCAAGCCTGGTGCGGGATGATGCACATAAAAAGCTGGAATGCAGGGATGAATGATAAAAAGAGTTAAGTTTATGAGAGAGTTTTGTTAGATAAACTTAAATATAAGGAGTTTATTTGTAATTTTGTTTAAGTCTTATTTTATTAGTTTGAATATAATAATATTAATTTGATAGATATAAGATAGAGATTGATAACTTTGATTATTTAGGTGCAATGGTATTTTATTGATGATATAGATAGAAATAAATTATGTAATTTTATTTTGAGTGAGTTAATATTTTATTTTCAGCTTTTATTATTTGTATTTGGTTCGAGATTATTTTTTTTCACCTATTTAAAGGTTATAATGAAAATTTTCACATTGAGTTAACAAAGCATATTATTTGTGTTTTTGTCACTTTCAACAATCACGGTCTTCGGGGAGACCATGAAGAATTTATTCGATATGATCATATTGAGTAAGACGCGAACCAACAGCTGCAAGAGCATCCACAATCTTCTTGATTTCAAGAATATAAGCATAGAGAGATGTATCTTTCTTGGTACTTTTGAGTTGAGTCTTTAACTTCTTGACCCGCGCGTGGTTGGCTAGTGTAGTAAACGTTGAGTTTTTGCTAGATTTGATGGGATGTGTTTAAGTTGACCATTTTGGTAAGAATTGTGGTGGACATAGAGGGCAGAAGGCAAGCCCCGATGAGACGATCTTGTTGATGATGATGAAGATCAAAGGATTGATATACTGGTGCTTGCTTCAGCATCGCAGAATCAGAAGAAGTCATGGTAGAGAGAAAAAAATAAGCTCTTGATAAGGTTTAAGAGACAAGGAGGTTGAAAGCACGAAAGGCAGACTTTGTATTATGATAAGTTAGATACAGATAAAACATATATAGGCATGCATGAGTTAATAGAAACCATGCAGACGTAACAAACTGCATAACAGACGGTCATGCATACGTATATCTCTAACAATATTATATAGTATTAAATAATTCTGTTATTTATATTTTCATGTGTGAATGCTTCCGTGTCATGCTTTAGTTTTAAGTTTGTTTTGGTTTATGCATCACATTATCATTTTATGCCTTTGGAAAAAAAATTAAATATTTTTTTCTGAAAGTTTTTTAAAAGGTATTTTAATGATTGATTATATTAAAATATAATAAATTGTTAGATTAAAGTTCCACAAACCTTTTAATTTAGTTTTTTAAACATCGGGTTTTGTTTGAAACAGATGCCTATTTGATCGAACAGATCCAAGCAAGTTGTTTGTTATAACTTTGTCTTATAAGTTTTTCTTGGACAAATGAAAATGTGTTTATTATTTTTTATAAGTTTTTTTCTTAGACAAATCAAGTTGGCGTGCTTTGTCTAATAGCTAATGTATGGATACACGTTAAGTATATTTCATTTGATAGACAATAAGCCATAAGCACTTTATAGTATACATTTCCTTTCATTTCTTAAAAAGAATAGTGCAATGAAATGTAAAGATATATCAAAAAAACATATTTAAAGTTGTTCCATACAAATAATTTTCTTAAAGGACAGAAATTCGTCAAAGTTAACAAATTATGTGAAATGATATTCATTACTCAAAAGGTAAAAACTTTATTTATCTAAACGGATAAGTCAAGTGATTTATTAAAGAAGTGATATAAAGAGGAACACATTTAATCTCTCATGGACTATCTTATACGGGTCTTTAGTCCAAGCCGACTTGATGACTTTTAACTTAATTAATTTAACTCGACCTTCGTGAGTAGAATGTAAAGGAGTGAAATTTAAATTTCATATATTTTTAAATGCATTTAAAATTATTCTATTTTATTCATTTGAAATACCTTTCAAAATTTATTAAATTTCAAATCTTTCCTAAATTTTTTATCCAAACAAGTAATTTTAGTTTAAAGAACTTTAAATTATTAAAGTAAATGAATTATTCTTCTAAATTATCTCATCTAAATACAACCTTAGCTTTTCTTTTGTGAGGAAAACATTGTTTATGTTCATAACAATTTAGAAGTGTGTGCTTAAATTAGCAATTATCTTAGGATAATATTCTCTTTTAGGATCCTATTTAATAAAATTCATGCTAAGCACTATATTGTGAACTATATATAAATCAACTATTTTCACATTATTTGATTTGGTGTTTGTGCTTAAAACTGAAACAACCAAATATTGAAATCAACAAAAGTCAATTCACCCCTTCCTTGAACTCAATCCCTTAAAACTAACAATAATCACACAAGGTCATATTTTTTCACATTCTTTTTGAATTCTAAGAGATTGTTTGTACACCTAGGTTTGACGTGTCGTGTAATAGGTAGTTGGTGTTCTTTGTAGATTTTTATATAAGGTTGCATATATCTTGAGTGATTTCTTTCTATATCTGAAGCATGGATAATTTAAATATTCAAGATAGACAATCTAACTCATATAATGGTGATTGAAAGCGGATGTGGATTTACTAAGAATTGAATATATATATATATATATATATATATATATATATATATATTGTGACTTTCTTTGTGATGGTCCCACTTTGGAATTGCTTTGCCAGTAATCATATTGATAACCACATACATACACACATATATTTGATGAAATTAAATTTGCACTAGTCATAACTCTGTTAAAGATAGCCTGGATCATATCGTCTACTGTGTGTAAAATCACCTAATGATTTTAGTGATAACAAATAGTCTAAATGAACTTAAATTTTTTTGTATCTTTAACATGTTTTATGCACTTGAAAGTATTTTTATCAAGTTCATATTTATCAAGAATAAAAGGAAACAATATGTATATTGATAAGACTATTCAACTTGTATACTAATAAAACAACTCAACTTGTATACTGATAAGATGAATCAATATAAAATGAACTCTCTCTATTATTTTTCTTTTCTGCATAAATGCTCTTCTATACTAAGTTCCTGAAAAATAAAACAAACTCTATTCAAACCTTCATTTAAAATCAACAAATTCAAATATTCTTTTATCTTTGCTATTGGTCCAAATTAAGGCATTGTAAATATGTAACGAGTTTTGACAAAAAAAAAATGTTCATGTTAATATAATTCGCTCGCTTCTCAATATTAAAAAAAAAAACAAAGAAAGGAATGTGTTTTGAGTTATTGTGTTATTTGACTTTACTTGATTGGAACATCAAAGATAGTTAGTCCCTTGGTTAGTTGAATATAAAGGAAGAAGTTTGGATGGAATGACCGCAAAGGTAACCAATTAGTCTTCGGGTTATGCTATATTTCATTAATCTTAATCTCATGCCACACTTTCCTTTTCTAAGTAAATTACGTTCTTACTATTTCCAAGAAAAAAATGTCTAAAGGGATATATATATATATACACGGATCAAAATGTAAGACAAGAGGAATTCTATTAGTTCATTTAATAAAAGGTAATAAATAATTATTTTCTAGTTAGTATAGACTATTTCTAAATAGGATATAAAGTTGGTGGACATATGGTGAATTTGATTGATAGGTAATAATGTCTTGTGAGTATATAGATATAAATTTAATGCTAAGTTCACATGTGCAAAATAACATTTATAGAAAGAGATCAACCCCTTAATTAATTAGATTTCAATACTTACCAGAAAAAAGTATATCTAACTCTTTCAGCATGAAGATATCATATTTAAACATGTTCTTTGTCTCACATTCTTTTTAAAGATTGTATTTTGTTTCTAAACTAAATGTTATATCTATTTAGTTTTTTCATTTTAAAGTAATATAATATATTCTCCCATATAATTTGTATGTTATTACATGACAAACGGAATTTTATCAAAGACTATTAGAAGTATTAAAATTTTATTTTATAAATATATACAAATTTGATAAGGTCAAATACATCAAATTTAGTAAAATTCGAAAAGAAATTCTTTTATTTATATTATAAATTTTGTTTGTATGAAAGGAAATGGGAAGCCAAAGTCATCCTATTTCATGATCAAACTCCACCACTGAAATAACTTCACGTAAGAGATTATATTTTATATAAATTTTATAAAGAGTGAGGACAAAATAAATATATAATATTTGTTTAGGGATGAAATACAATTTTTGAAAATAGTTTGAGAAAAAAAAATGTTTAACCTAAATTATAAATAGGATAATTCTCCAAAAAAGTTGTAAAATGTGTTATCTTATAACCTAATAGTTAGAAAACTAGTTACGAACAACTATTGAAACACAGGCTTGGTATGTGACTACTTTAATTTATTCTGGGAAGCATCTTCCACATTTACAATTGCTGTTATGAAGATGTCTCCATCTTGTAATGATAAGATTAGGTGTGGTATCAAATTGAAGTAGTTAAATCATATTGTGACATTAAAGATAACTTTATTTCTCTTTATTCTTGTAGCTAAGATAAGATGCTTGGTGAAGTATGAACAGTTTTTTGACAGTAATAGTTAGGTGAAGATTCAATTCATGGTTGGAGTTGGAAGGTGTAGGAAGTGTCCCATATATCAGTGTTTTGGTATAACTAAAAGTAAGTTGCATGATGATAAGAAAGGGGAATTGTTTAGCTGTATGTCAAAGATATTGGATATGAAAAACCCTTTTACCAAACCATCTCAAGAACATGTCTTTAACAACAATTCAAGGAACAAGACAATAAGAGATGTTTCGTTGTGTGAAGCACACACATCTCTCTTTGTTTTTTCTCCATATATTCATCAATTCAAGGACTTATATATCAAAGACTACAGTTCCAATTCCAACATAAAGTAGAGGCCAATATTGCTTTCAAGACTTAAAAGTGCCACTGCATCAAATGCTTTGTTTAAATACAAAAACAAGATAAATAATATATTCAATACAATAAGTATTGATATATATTGTTTTTAGTGTAATAAAACAAGTTACGCTTTTCATGTAATAACTTTAAATTTGTTAATTTTATCTAAAATTTATTAATAATTAATATTATTGAATATGCGTTTCATCTTTTATCTTTAATAATTGTCGCATGTATTTGCTAAAATAAAATTAACAGACATATTAAATTACTTCGTCATCAGTCAATTTGATTAATCACTCATTTAAGTCCACCAGTGCAGAATTTACCTTTAACGTCACCCAATAGACGTCGATTCACCAAAATATCAACATAAATTATTGACTGATGGCATTTTCGTAAATAAGTGGACATATAGACGTCCGTTAGGGGAGGTCCCGACGTTTATAATGTTATAGATGTCGGGGCCCGCCCAACAGATGCCTAAGTGGCTGACAGGGTAGATGAGGAGTTATTGTTTTCAGCCATTTAGACGTTTGTTGGGGGGGTCTGACGTCTATAATATTATAGACGTCGGGGCCCCCCAACGGACGCCTAAGTGGCTGACAGGGTAGGTGAGGAATTATATTTTTCAGCCATTTAGACGTTCGTTAGGGGGCCTTGACGTCTATAATATTATAGACGTCGCCCCCCCAACGGACGTCTAAATGGCTGACAAGGTAGGTGAAAAGTTATCTTTTTCAGCCATTTGGACGTCCGTTAGGGGGGGGGGGGGCGACGTCTATAATAGACGTCGGGGCCTCCCTAACAAACGTCTACAAGCCCCACAAATATGAATATTTAAATCAGAAAGACGTCATATTAGTTAGGGCCCCGATGTTTATAATATTATAGACGTCTATAATATTATAGACGTCGGGGCCCCCTAGCTCCCGACGTCTACAGTCATTTATACTGAAAACGTGAACCCACGAGGAGTTATGCTCACTGTTCATCGTCTTCCCCGCGTTTTCTCTCTTACACATTGCATTTTCAGGTGCGTTTCCTCTCTTTTGGACCGTTTAAATTTACTTTTACTCCGATTAAATTACTCTTTCATGAAATATCTTCCATTTGAACTGATTAAAATAGAGATAAGTAATATGGGAAGACAAAATTAAACTATCTTACATGCACCAAAGTGGAATGATGAAATATTCAACATCCTGTCTCCCCCAATCACCTCCAATGCATCAGTCAATGTGATATATACTGGCACATGGGGGGGAAGACCAAATACTCCCAAATCCCAGTATAGTTCTAATGGTCTCTCTTCAACCTGGGTAATCTTGTCATTAGCTTTGATAGAGGATCATCCTCCACTTCAACCATGTCATCATCTTCATGTATGAATGTATCATGAATCGGCTGCTTCTGAGGACGTGTGAACTAAATATAAGAATTTCAAAGTTATCGACATGTCTCCTCTACCCATCAACGCGTCCGGATGTCACATCTGGCAATCGTGTGACGCCTCGACCATGTCTGGTCTGTCCTGATCCTGAGTGTGAGGCCTACATACTTGAAAATATATACAAGGTTAGTAATAATTCAATTATGATGAACATACATATAAAGTCAATACCCAAAATATCACAACCTATTAAGATATTTTTTTCTCCCAGATTCCTTCATTGTGATCACTACGAATTGCCTGAATGTCATCGGCAACGTCATCAACTAAGTCTTCAATACGTCTTGATGCAACAGATGTTGTATCAAGTATATCAAGAGAATCTTCATCATCATATCCTTGCATGTTTTTTCCTTCTAAAACCACTGGACCATTTTTTATTCGCTGGATCATTTACGTAGAATATTTGTTTTGCTTGACTAGCCATGATAAATGGTTCATTTGTGTAATTCATTTTGTTCAAGTCTACCAATGTGAAACCAAAGTCATCTGTCATGACACCAGAAATTATATCAACCCATTTACACTTGAAAATTGGGACTCTAAAGTGACATAATTCAAACTCCCATATTTCTTGTAGTTGCCAAAAATAACTCATGGATGCTGTTGTGAGGGTTTTTCTTTTAGAACTCAGCAAAGTGCACGCCTCAGCTTGTGTAGTGTGACGCCACTATTTTGAACTCTACTTTGTCATATTCTACCTTTGTGAAAAGAAATATTGTTTAATGAGTACCCACCCTATGTAATGACTGTGTTCGGGCCCACGAGATAACCTCAATAAACTTTTAGGAACATGTGGAGTCGCATAAATCTTTTTCTTAAAACCATTGTAAGAGGTTTTGACATGTTCATTAAGATGCCATTTTTTTCAGTCATTCTTGGGTGTGATGCCTTTATTTCATTAACGTGTTCAGAAATGTAAGAAATCACATCAACAATGTTGCTTAAGATTTACAAATGAGCTTGGTCAACTTCTTTTCTACTAACACTTTGAATTCTCACACCTCGACACCCTTACCTTCACATTTTCCTTCATGTCTACTCTTGGGAAGACCCATGGTTCACAAGATGGCATATAACTTGAACAAAATTCAATGGCTTATTCTGCAACGTATCGCTCTATGATTGAAGCTTCTGGTCGATACTGATTCTTGATATATCCCTTTAAGATCTTCATGTATCTTTCAACTGGGTACATCCACCTTAAGAAGACCGGTCCACATATTCGAATTTCTCTGACTAGATGAACAATCAAATGTACCTGATATCCAAAAAATAAGGTGAGAAAATATATCTCCATTCACATGTTAGTTTATTCATTAATTTTCCAATTGATTCTAAACCTCAGGGTAAAACAACTTATGACCAAATGACATTAAAAAACAACTCAGACGTCAGAATACCCCTAACAGAGGAGTAATATGCCTCGAATAACAACGGGAACAATTGTTGCATCCAATAGTGAAATCGTGAGACTTTAACTCACACTAACTTTAACTCTGACATAGAAACAGGTTACTAATATTTGAAGAATAACCTTGGGCACTTCACACTTCTTAAATGTTGCAAAAAAACTTGTTTTTCTTTTTTAGAAAGAGTGTGACAGGCTGGGGGCAGATAGGTGGGTCTTCCTATTATCTGTGGATGTAACTCAGATCAGATTCCCATGTCAGTCAAATCTTGTCGTGCTTTTATTCTGTCTTTGCTTTTCCATTTCACATTTTGTCATAAACATTTTTTTCAACATGCATCACATCAATACAATGTCTAACATCAAGTTTACACCAGTATGGAAGCTTAAAAAATATTGATCGTTTCTCCCAAATATTTTTTGCAAAGGTACTTTAATGATGTTTTCCAAAACACAATGTCAATGTTTTTGACTTCGTTGTACACCTGTTCACCATTCCGGGGGCTGGACACAACCTCATCCTCAATCTACAATAAGGGTGATTACGAGAAAGGAATTTTCGATGTCTTATATATACCATCTTCTGACCATGCTTCAATTGAAGGTAAATAGTGTTTTCTTCACATATAGGACATGCAAAATGACCTTTAACACTATAACCGCTCAAGTTTTCATACGCTGGGAAATCATTTATAGTGCAAAACAACATTGCACGCAAAACGGAACTGTTCCTCAACATGTGAATTAAACACTTCCACCCCTTCTTCCCACAAAAATTTCAAATCATCAATTAAAGGTTTTAAGTAAACATCAATGTCATTTTCAGGTTGTCTAGGATTCGATATCATCATGGACAACATCACATATTTCTTTCATGCACAACAAAGGAGAAAAATTGTTAAATCATCAACATAAATGGCCAATGAACTGTGTTTCCACTTAAGTTTCCATAAGGGATTCATACCATCAGTTGAAGTGCAAGTCTTAAGTTTCTGGATCATGCCCCACCCAATTCTGGAAATTTTTCATCAATCTTCTTCCATTGTGGTGAATCAGCTGGTGTCGAGAAGATTATCGCACTTTCTTTCATCAAAGTGCCATTTAAGGTTCTTTACATCTTCTTTAACAGAGAACATACATTTGAACCTAGGTGTCGCAACCGGAATCGCGACGGGACAACGATCCAAAGAAACGGGTTTTGAAAAGAGATTTGGAGTCGCCACCATAGTTTATTTTGGAAAACTACAGAAAAACCATAAAATAATAAGACACGATCCGCGAAAACCAGATCCTAGGTTCGGGAGTCGGTTACGTGTAGGGAAAGTATTAGCACCCTACAACGCCTGCCCTAAGGCAGTACCTTTAACTAAATACGCGAATTTGATGTGGTTCTCAAAAACGTTTACCTCTCCCTAAAATTAAAATTCTAAAATAAACAAAATATTATATTTTAGTTTTTGGGCCCAACAAGATCACCTTGCTCCTACGTATCTCATTCAAAATGAGAAATCAGGGTTACGTAGTTCTTTTGGAAATTGTGTTGTTGAAAATTTTGATTAATAAAATGATTTTGTATTTTTGGGAAATGAACCTGACAAGGATTAGCCTTGCTCCTACGTATCTTTTTTTATGAGAATCAAGGATAACGTAGTTCTAGCAAGAAATACTATTGTGTTTGAAAAAAAAAAACCAGATGTTTTTAACTTTTTTGAAGATTTTATGTTTCAAATATTTTCGAAAAAAAGGAAGGTAATGAGTACTAGGCCGACGGGACGGTACACAGTTAATTATACCTTCGAATGATATTAATATTTGAATTATTATTTTTTAAAAAAAAAGAAAATAAAATATTAAGCACTAGGACGATGCGAACGATCACCACGAGCCACTCATACATGTAACTTATTTAGAAAGACTTGATTGAGAGTATTGAGTGCTAGGCTGATGCGGACGATCGCAGAGCACTCATACCATTATTACTATTTAGGAAGACTTGAGAGTATTGAGTGCTAGGCTGATGCGGACGATCGCACGAGCACCATACCCTTATTTAAAATTACGCAAGAACGAGAGAAAGGTATTGAACACTAGGACGATGCGGGCGATCACACGAAGTGTTCACCTTTAAAATATTTTTGAAATTTTATTTAAAAAAAGGAAGAAAAGGTTTTTTAGCACAAGGACGACGCGAGCCGGTCACACGTGTGCTTAACCATTCAAAACATATTTTTTGTAAATTATTTAAGGAAGAAGAAAAGGCTTTTAGCACAAGGACGACGCGAGCGGCCACACGTGCGCTTAAACCTTTAAATAGTTTTGTAATAACTTTTATAAGAAAGAAGAAGAGGTTTTTAGCACAATGACGACGCGAGCGGTCACACGTGCGCTTAAACCTTTAAAAACAATCTTGTAAATTCTTTTATTTAAACTATAAATATTGTATTATTAAGAGATAGTTTAGGAATAGTGATGTCTAAAATAAATAGATAGAACAAAATCAATTAAGACCATATAAAAATAAATAAAAAAAATAAAATAAACAAAAGATTGGAAGTGACCGACGGAGTTCGGGAAGATTCAGGAAAATAACGAGCGTTCGTTGGGGAGAGGAACGAGTTCGTCGGATGTTTAGAAATGGAAATTGAATGACGAGCGTTCGTCGAGAGAGATAACGAACGGACGTTGGGAACGAAGGCTGAATAACGAGCGTTCGTTGAGAAGATGACGAACGAACGTTGCGAACGAAGGCTGAATGACGAGCGCTCGTTGAGGAGATGACGAACGAACGTTGGGATCGAAGGCTGAATGACGAGCGCTCGTTGAGAAGATGACGAACGAACGTTGAGAACGAATGCTGAATGACGAGCGCTCGTTGAGGAGATGACGAATGAACGTTGAGAAATTGAGGCTGAGTGACGAGCGTTCGTTGGGGAGATGACGAACGGACGTTTAGAAATGAAGGCTAAATGACGAGCGCTCGTTGGGGGAAGATGGCGAACGGATGTTGGGAACGAAGGCTGAATAACGAGCACTCGTTGGGGGAAGATGGCGAACGGACGTTGGGAACGAAGGCTGAATAATGAGCGTTCGTTGTGGGGAGATGGTTATCAAACGGTCCGTCCAAGAAATGGCCGAACGGACGTTTGGATAAGAAGCTAAATAACGAGCGTTCCAAAAAAAGGCCCCAAAGTTCACGGACGGCGTTTATTTCTGGGCTTGGCCCAGCAGGGTGATTTCTAACCTAGAATTTCCTAGGGGTTCAGGAGGTTCATCCTCATTCCCCACTCCCCGGCTCACGCCTTCTCTAGAGACCCAAGGTCTCTTGCTCGGCACCACAAACTCATCGCCGCCTCTGCCATAGCCAGCCACCGTCGCCTCAACCATAACACGCCTTGGCCTCGCCGACGACAACTCGCGCCACCAGAACCACCGCCAGCCATGACGCCACCGTCTCCACTTTTCTCTCTTCGAAAACAGCGATCCCCAGGGAGGGTCTTCCTCCGCCTTCATCTCTGATCCCTTCGTGTCTCAACACCCATCATCATCAACTTCACCTGCTTAAAACCTCCACGACGACCACGACACTGCCACGATTGAGGCCCCCCCTGCCTATCCTCGTTTACTTCCTCGGCCACCTCCATGGCCACCAGATTCCTTCTCAACAGCCCCCAGGCCGCTGGGACTCAACGCCATCGCGCCATTAACCTCACCGTTGCCACCGACGCCATTCTTCTCCTTCCCCATTCGAGGATTTTCTCGAATGCCAAATGCCCCCGCAACACCACTTTTCCTCTCTGCCTCCCCTATTTTTTTTTTATTGATTGGTTTAATGTTGATTGATTCTGTCTATTCGGGGTATATTGGAAAAATGGAGTATGTTGTGTGCATATGAGCGTGAGGGGGAGTTGATTCTGTGATAATGGTGTATGGGCTGGCGAGATAGGAGTGAATGGCGATTGTGCAGTAAGCATACATGATGAATCTGGATGCACAGGTGAACAAAACACTTACCTGCTGCTATGGCTGCTGCTATTGCTAGCTTTGTATCCGGTGACGTCCTCTGGCCTTTTCTTTCTCTACCGGTGCCAATGATGAATCTGGATGATGATCCCCAGATGAAGTCTCCCCGTGTATCCTCCTTCTTTCTTTTTCTCTCCCTTATCCAACAAAATCCCCCTTCCCAAAATCTTGGAAATTCCCTTCTAACCACCTGGTCTCCCTCACCCCAGACACGCCTCCCATACGCACTTCCCCCACGTTTTTTTATTTTTTTTTTTTTATTTCAATTTTATTTTATTATTTTTTACTTTATTTTTAATTTTAATTTTATTTTTCAATTTTTCAATTATTTTGATTAATTAACTCTATTAAAACAAATTGAAGATAAGAAAATAAAATTAGAAATTGAATAGACAAGCAAGAAATCTAAATACAATAAAAATAGATAAAAACAAAAAAGGTAAAATAAAAAAAGGGGAAATATAAAAAAACCAAAAAACACATTTTTTACAACCCGGACAAAATTGAGTGTTGACATAGGTATTATAGGCAAATACCACATCACCTTAGCAGGTGCACCATCATTACCTTCATCACTAGTGTCTCTGTCAAATTTATTTTTAAAACGGGATAAACCACATGTTGAACAATACTTTAGCGAATAAAACTCCTTTATGTACAAAACACAATCATTATGACATACATGTATCTTTTGATATTCAAGACCCATTGGACATAAAAAAAAATTTGCCTCGTAATTACGAATAGGTAGAGTATTATTTTATGAAAGGCATTCATTCAACAACTCCAACAACTCTATGAAACTTTATCGGTTTCACCCATCCTTGCTTTTACAAAACAACTTTAAAGTGCAGAAGAGTGTAAAGTTCGAGCATCCTGGGGAACAACGGTTGCTCTGAATCATTTATAAGAGAATCATACAAATTAGCTCTTCCAAAATTATCTTCACTGACATCACGTATCATGTCCCTTAAATGATCATTCATCCATTCTTCCACATAATTCGTTCCTCGTGACGTGGTAGACTGGTCCAGTACTTCTCCATGCCAAGTCCAAACGGTATAAGTTCTCATTATGCCGAGGAATAGATGGTCACACACATTGCCTAAGTCTTGCCGTATTTGATTAAGAAAACAAACACAAGGACAAAAATATGTCTCGTTCACAGACTTAGCATTTTGTTCAACATATTGCAAGAAATTCAAAACACCCTTATCATATTCTTCACTGATGCGACGTTCATTCATCCAGTTTCGATCCATACTATGTTCATAAAATCATTCATCCGTTTAAGTTTTTTTTAACTCTCACAAGGTTAGACCCTACCCATTCAGAAAATTATTTTTCATAATTTGCTAAGACACATGCAAAGAAGTCTACATCATAAATTTGATAAGATTTCGGCAGCATTTCACGTTGCTCTCTAAAATACAAGTATGAGGTAGTCAAGGGGGGGATGACCACAACAAAATATGCATCCGGAGAACAACACAAATACTGAACCGAAATTTTATCAATCTTCTCCATAAACTCCAACGTACATGTTATAGCAAATTATGAGAAATAATTTTCTCAAACTGTCCAATCGGACAATTCAAAATTTAATACAAACAATTTAAAAGAGTAATCGGTTTGTGTTAAATTTCAAACGGGAACTAAGTTTCACTCAATGATTTGATACTTATAATCTAACATGGCAATTATAATAACACAACTATCCCATGCATATTCAAAGGCCAATAACACATGCAGACCTTAAAGCCAAAAACATGCATATGCAAAAGCCAATAACCTGTATACACAAAAGTCAATAACATGCATAAAAAAAAATTATCAACAAAGAAGCTAACCTTTTTAGCAGATTAAAAAAGCAATGCAGGGAAATGGAGTAATGCAGGACCAAAAACAGTCAAAAGCGCCGCCCAAGTTAACAAGCCAGAAACTGCACCAAAACGTAACGGAAACAA
>NW_025903508.1:0-43076 GCF_018835915.1 Vigna umbellata
AAAAATGGATTAGATATGAAAATCAGAAATAGATTAAAGTAGTAACAGAAAGAAACCTTTGCTTCCATTTAGGAGCCAGCCCTACACTTATCAGGATATGCTTTTTTTGGAAGTTTGAAATCAAATATAAACCCACAGAGGTTGAGCTTTCATGATTAACACAGGTACCTCTCAATCACATTGATTAGATTAAGATAATAATAATTATATCAATAATAATAGTCATTCACAATTTCAAAAGACAATGACCTAAGCAAAAGCATTAATTTAATTAAACAGTATTTTGTAATGTGTATGTATCTGATATATATATTCATAATATATTGCTTCGAATTCTCGTGTGGTGGGATCGGAGAAAAGGTTGGTAACAGATCAGTGATCCTATTCAGAAAATCTCATTCAAAAAGTTTGATGACGAAGGAACATTGGTCTTATTCAATTGGTGTAAGTAAAACATCTCATTCAGAAAATCTCAACTCATATCTACCTTCAATGAGCTACGTGCTTGATGTGACTCAGATTGATTCTGATATTTGACAGAAACAGTCGAACAAAAGCCTGATTTGGGTTCATTGGAAAGAGCCGCATATGTATTATATAGTCCTGTGATCTAAAAGTTATAATTGGCATTGCATAATGCAGCTGAAGGTAGCAACAAAACCAGTCAGATCAGCCATAATTCTGACTTACAAAACATTTCGCCCATATTGAAACACAACAACAAAACCTCACCACAAAAGGGTTCTTCTTCTTCTTCTTCTCTTCACAGATTCACCAATTATTTGTTCAAAGTTGGGATTTAGCTGTCTTTCTCTCAGCCAAATTCAATCATTTCCCATGATGGAGATAAAGATAAACTATGACTAAATCATGAACCTTGCGTCACAAACTCATAATCATACCACAGTTACTTCAACCTCGTGGATCTTTTCATTACGTATATAGCCTCTCACTGATCATGATCTAGATCAAACCACGTACGTGTCTCGACTGTGTCAATCATGCACTATGGCCAATCTAGTTCAACAACTAACACTTATAAAATTAAGAAATTCAGCTTTTATTTGGCACCTTCCAAGGACATATCCGATCGAGATACACGTAATTTTATTATATCAATGTATTTTTCAACCATTCCTCTTCATATCATGTTCCGTGTCTTTATGTTTTTTGTTTCGTAGCACTGTTAGTGTGTCGTGTTGTGTCTCAACTTCAATTTCAGAATAACAAACAGTGTTTTTAATGCAGCACCACACCTAAGTTTAGTACTGTAGTAATGCAGGAGTACATCTTACACATAACAATACCATTAAAGAAGATGGTAATGACAGAAAAATCTTGAACAGACAAGGATTTTCAATAGGAATTAATGTACAATTACTTATCTTTGGTGTGCCAATTAATCGATTGTGCACCATTTCTTTCTTATCGACAAGAGATAGTGGTGTGGTGGTGGCAATCTAATCTGCATGTTAAGCTGCATCGTGTCACTGTCAGTTCGAAGTATTCATTAATCATTTCATGGATTAGTTCAGATCTCTGCATTCATTATCCCTGGAATGAGAACAATTCATTACACGATCATATATAACAAAGTATGTATATATTGAAAATTTCAGAACCTGATTCTATTTCATCATAATAAAGTACAAATATATGACTCTTACAACAGTTTTTCTGAGGAGATAAAGGAGGAAAATAGATAATATCAGTTTAATAAGTGCTAACTACTACTATTTGAAAATCAATGGTTATAAGAAGAAACTAATACAAAGAATAGATAATAAATTATGGTAGTATTCTTATTACATGAATTTCTCAGTCCATGACTTTGGAAAAAAAAACCAATTTCTCAATTATTGTCCCTCGGTATAATACAGTATATAGTTTATTAGAAAACTTAATTTGTGTTAACATAATTTTTTTTATCAGCAAAAAATATTATAAAAAAATATAGTAAAGTATTTATGTGTACTCTAATCCTTTTACAAACATAATATATACATGGATGAAACCAAAAACATATTTATATATCTTTAAGAAATTATGTAAATTTATACAAGTAAAAAAAATCCTAAAATTTTGATTTATACTTATAAACTAATTTTTATTTTAATTTTTATTTTAAAAGTATTTATAGAAAGCTTAATCTAAACATTCAGTATTCATTTGGTGTTTAATTTGTGAAGAATCTTTTACAATAAGATTTGAATATGCATAAAAGGAATTGACTCTAATTTAAATATGTAATGATTCGGTAATATATTTTTTATATTCATTAACACATAGTATAATCATAAAATAGTCAGAAAGAAGAAAGTAAAATGTAAGGAAAATAATGTGAAATTAATGTGAAATTAATGTAAAACAAATTTATATGTGTCAAAGCATTATTTTTTAATTTAAATTTTTAAAATAATAAATTTATTTTATTTTACTTAACGTAGATTGACACTGACATACTTAAATTTGATGGGTTTGTGTTAATATTTTTTGTAAAAGAAAAAATGTATAGTTGTTTGATCCCATTGGTGTGTAAAAAGGATAAGTGTCCTGAATCGTGGAAGGTTCAAGACTGATCGAGATGAACAGAGACATGCATTGGGGAGTTGTGATTGGAATATTCAATGAGGAAAATGATTAGAGAGAAAGAAAATTTAGGAGAGGGCATGCATATAGATATATACGTGGGTGAAGACCCCAACATCACAGGCGTAGGACAAACAGAAGAAGGATTAAAAGAAGGCAAAGTGGTAAAAATAGGCACTTCCCCATGATATGTAATATAGGCACCGGCACGTGGTTGCAGAGAGACAGCAACAACATCATGGCGTGTGTTCGTTCAGACAATGATTTCATAAACCAAATCATTGAGAATTATTCGCGCTCCTTTGTTTCATGTTATGTTCCAGTAAAAGGTGTATCAAACCTAGCTGCTGATAACTTCTTTCTTTCTTTCTTTCTTTCTCTAACATTTCCATCACTTATCTATGGATTCTTCTTTTCTCACCTGAGAATTTGTATTATAGACTCTCCTCAGATTAAATCTCCAAACCACAACTGTTTTCATACTAAAATTTTATCAAAATTAGGATTTTGTTCAAAATTTTAACTTTATTCACCACTGTTTTAGACTCTAAACTTTGTTTTAATTTTTTTTTATTGATAAGCATTAGATTAGATGGGTGGATATTATTTGTTAATTAGTAAAGAGACCCATAGAGAGAATATTTTAAGAAAGTAATAGTATCAATATCAATAGGATTTCTAAAATAGAATTTATTTCATAGAATATTTATATAGACATTATAGATATCAGAATCAGAAATAAGATTACTTCGCAGTGTAGAAATGAAAGGTGTTTTATTATCTAATAAAACAAAATTTTGTAAAAATGAATTATATTTAAATTTATTTTTTGATATGATATGAGAATTTTGTTAGTAATACAAAGAGAAATGTTTAATAACCAAGAAAAGTAATCTTTAAACACTTCATCGTCCAAATCCTTTTAACTTTATACTAGTTTTTTATAGAATGGTCGGTAGGAAACGGTGAACATTATTGAGTACTATCCGTTCAATATTAGTTAATCATATGATCATTGAAATAGAAGACAGAGAAGTTGAACGACCCCATTGATAAGAACTCCTAAACATTGTCTTTAATTAAGATTACAGGTAACAATTTACTTAGTCGAAAATAAGCTATGATTGAATCGTAATTAGGATTTCACTAGTTACAAACTCATCTTGAAACTTATAAATAGAGCTTGAAGGTAAAAAGATAAATGATTGCATTTATTGTGAATTTAAGATTTTGTTGGGACTCCCAATCAGGTTAATCACTAACTTAAACATCAAAGTGTTTTTGATAAGTACATCCGGACGGTTTAGAGCGTGATCAGATACGGACTTTGACTAAGAATATTTAGGATTACCTAAACTGATTCAAATGAAAGTAAGAAGGAGTGTTGGTAGAGATATTCAACCCTAAAGCCGAATAACTAACAAATATTTATCCAAATTTTTAAACTCAAGTATTGAAATGCATGATTCCGAGAATAAAAAATCAGTGTTTGTCAGTCGGAGTGAGTGGATGAGTGAGGCAACCCAACTTGGGGTGGGAGAATCCATTCTCTAGTGATTTTGTAAGGTTTTGATAAATGCATGTCTCTCACACTTTGTACATATACGGCTTCAACTTGAAACGAATTAATATATTAAATGATTTCATCCAAATATGAGACATTGAAAATTGGGTACTTGATGATTCTCAGAGATTTGAATATCCTTGCCATAAAGGGACAAAATAAAAGGTATGATAAATGTTTAGAGGCTAAAAAAAAACATATAGTGAGAAATGAAGATGATGGAAAGGAAAATGTTTTGGTGGAATTGAATGATGAAAAATGAGAAATTAGTAATGTCCCTTTCAACACAAAGACAAACGAAACACAGTGAGACTATCTATCTCTTATCCTTTCGAATGGCTCTCTCCCTATATTCTCTCTCCCGTTTACAGCCAAACAAAAGGTATTTATTGCAGCCATCCCCACCACATCTAATTCATTAACCACCATTTTTTCCAGTTAAGCAAATGAAAAAAAATACATCTTTCATGTTTGGTACAAAATAGACCATGCAAGAAGGAAGGATCCAATAAATCTAGCTCATTTCCTCACTCATACCACCACATAGCCGAACCTTAGACAGTGCCTTGTTGAAATGCTTTGCTTTCGTGCCAAGGTACTCATTCCAAGTCACTGACTTATAAAGACGAGGCTCGTTTGGACCTACCAACTTCTCGTGTGGACAAATCTCCACGTTCGCTGGGGGGCCACATAAATAAGCAACGGAAAGCCTTTGCTTCACCCGGTTCACCAAGACCCGGTGGAGCACGCTCCGGTACGACCCGTTTGACAATATCTGCATGAGGTCTCCCACGTTTACCACAAGCCCGCCGTTCACTGGCGGCACCGTCACCCACCCGCTGCCTTTCCGGTGAACTTGCAGTCCGCTTATGTTGTTCTGGTAAAGAATTGTCAGAAGGGTCGAGTCCGTGTGGGCGGCCAGACCCATTGCCCGATCCGGATCCGGACATGTCGGGTACGAATTCAGTTGCAAGGCAGCGCCAGTCTTTTTGAATTGACCTTTTGCACCGGCCCATTTTAGGTCTTCCTTTGTGATACACAGAGATTCCAACATCAGCCACATCAGCTTTTCCGCTAGCTTTTTCATCGTTTCATCATACTGCATGACAATGTCACTGAACAAAAAGATAAAAACAAAAATCAACAGGAGTCAGCCAAGAAATTTCCGACATATCAAGAAACATTAGTAAACTGTTTCAACGTTGTTGCATTAGATTCTCATCACTCTACTAATCTTACAGATGGGTCCACAACCCCTCATTAGGATAAGAAAACGAGTGATTATAATTAGCACACTGGTATATATCATCGCAAGGAAAACAACAAAAGAAACAGTCTTTTTGATGCAAAAAACTTAAATTTGTAAAGAAAGAAAGTAAGGAGAAAGACGTGCATGAAGATGTTTGCATCTATATATATATATATATATACATACTAACCAGTATCTGTGGTAATCTTGGGGCCATAGTTGGCGAAAACGCTCGAGAGGGGATCCGACAATTGTGAAGCCTTCGGACCACATGAGTTTGGGGAAGAAGGAAGAGATGCGAGCGAGGCCATAGCCATCGACACCATCAGGGGAACGAGCTGCTCTGTGCTTGTGGTGAGAGGGAAGAGAGAAGAGGGTCTCTCCGAGGTGTTGAATGTCGTGGAGAAGAGTGATGGGTACGCCATGGTTGAGCACTTGATAGACTCCCCAAGTTCTGCATGCATGGCCGATTAGGTTTGAAGCATTTGGGTCGTTGAGATCAATGACGGGAACATTGTGGTTGAGGGTAGAATTATTATTAGTTTGATCTTGGTGTTGCGTCCAAGTGTAAGATTCAGGGAGTTCTTGTAGAGAGTTTAAGTCAGGGTGCTTGTGTTGAACGTGAACGGGGTGGGCTCGATAGATTTCTGAGAGCGAAGGCATAGTGTAGATAGTGACCACTTTCAATTCAACACTGCTACTTCGGCAGTAGTAGTATGTGGCTAATTGGAAAGAAAAAAGAGAGTAATTATGACAAGTTCAAGAATAGTTGGTACTTTGCAACATATATATAGAGAAAGATATATAGAGAGAGATGAGATGAGAACATGATTGTGCGTGGTGAGTATATATAGAGAGCATGATGGGCAGATGGGGACAAAAACCTTGTCCTTACCCTAAACCTAAAGATAAAGAGAGAAAACAACTTGTTTTTATTCAATTCTCCCTTTCAGGTGTTGATTGATGTTGGAGCTTCAGTTTACCAAAAGATTCATACTTTAATTATCCACATAATATACATCAAACATTACCATCTTAATTATCAGACATATATATAGTTCTAACCGTATATATATTAAAAGATAAAAAAGTAATCCTATGTTATATTAGAGTAATGATATCATGATACATTTTTACATTTATTTGACACAGAGTACAAAGGTAAAATAGTTATAAAAGGGTAAATTTTTGTATTTTTTCAAGAAAAAGATAAAAAGTAAGTAAAGATAGTATCAAATGAATGTAAAAAATTTATGTGTGTCAAAATAATATTTTTCTTTATATTATTGATTTCGAAGTATTGTGATTTAAAGTTTAAATTTTTCGTTACATTATTTTTAAAAAATGTTTTTTGTATCTCATTAAAATCAAAATATTGATAACCTATTTAGAGATAAAAGCTCCCTTAGGTTTTAATTAATGCTTTTTTTTCACGCAATAGTTTTAAATACAAATAATGCAATACAAGTTAGGGAGAAAATATAGAAAAAACTTATCTTCTACTATTATAACAATTAATTTATTTAAAATTAAAAAAAATGAAAGAGGGTTAAAAAAGAAAGAAATACGGAAATATGTGCACAAACTGAGAAGAGAAAAACAAAAACAAAGTTGGTAAAAAAAGGTAGAAATACTGAAAAATATACTAAAAAAAGTAAATAGGGTGTATTAAATGGAGAAAAACAAAAGAAAAAATGGGAAAGGACTACGTTGTCCTCTGGCTAGAAAAATATTAGTAAAATGAATCTGAAGGTGTGGATTGAGAAGTGTAATGAGGGTTGGAAGAAAGATAGGGGCCCCTACCTTTAACATGTGCCCTTGTCTTGTCCTTAAGTAGAAAAACATTTAAATCAAAATCTTCAACTTGGTTCTGATATATCACATTCACTATACGACAAATGATTAATAATCAAAATACCCCAATTTGGGTGGGTTGCATGTGACCAAATTACCCATCTTCAGAACAATGTGTCTTTATACAGAGAGGGAGAGATGAGGTACTAACTTCAATTATTTTCATAATATTATATCAATCTATTTTTTTCATATGCTTCATATTTTTAGTTTTTTTTTTCTATTAAAATTCTTTAATGTATATATATATATATATATATATATATATATATATATAAATACACGTATAGTATGATTGTTTGGTTAGCAAAAGACCATACAGTTTTACCTCTATGAAATTTTTATTGGAAGTCTCACGACTAAAAATAAGATTAAATTATAATATATAAGTGAGGTATAAAACTCACCATAGAAATCGATTTTGAGAGGTTGAGTTAAGCTTTAAAACCACTTTCTAATATGATATCAGAGTAGTGATATTCATTATACATTTATTACTAACACCGTCAAATTCTTACTCGCTTTTTATAGATAATTCCATATATATAAATTTATATTAGGTTAAACCCATTCGGAGGTCCCCAATTTCGTGGGGTTGTCCCAGTTACATCCCCGTCTTTTAAGTTTTGCCAATTAAGTCCTTAATATTGAAAAATTGAATCAATTGGGTCCATGCCGTTAAATCAACTTAACGGGGTTAAGTTTTTGCTTACATGTGAGGGTGACATGGATAATTTTGGAGACGTAGTGTGCACAGACCCTTATAGTTGGCTTTTTATTAATGAAACCTTTGTATGTGGCATTTTCTAAATGAAACATTTAAAAAATTAAGGTTTTTCTGAAAGATTTTAAAATTAGGGTTAACCATGGAAGCATCTTCGTTCTGCGTTCATCATCAAGTCCAGATTCACCTGCAAACAAAAACCAACCCAGAATTGCGCCTCCGCATCAACAACAAAAAATCACCATCTTCATCATGAACCAAAAGGCGCGAAGCTCCTCCCATGGCCGTCATCTCCTTCACACAACCTGCATCAGAAATCGGGACCAAAGAAAAGCAAATTCGCGCAACAGCCCAAGAACCCCAAATCAAACCCTACGAAGAACCCTAAGCGCAAATTTCATCTACCCCTCTTCTCCATCTCGCGCCACTCAAACCTTGATCCGGCAACCATGGCAACCAATCAAACCAGAATCGCGTCACCTAGGAAACCATCAACACCAATCCAATTCACTGAAGCCATGACAAAACGCGAGCAGCCGCCGCGAAAGTAAGAGAGCATTTTACCCTTGCCAATATGAAACCCTAATTGATGAAACCCTTGCACAGACCGCTTCAGATTTTCTCTGCCATGGGCTTCAGTCTTTGTCTCTTGGTAATTGCACGGACCTTGATGATATGGGGTTGATTGAAATTGCCAGAGGGTGTTTCAGGTTGGTTAGAGCTGCCGCGAGGGTCGCGAGACCACACCGTGAGAGCTCCAACGCCTTCGTTTCTCCTCCTCGAGCAATTGCGAGAATCATAAAATGTTTTAGAAAAACCTCAATTTTTAAAATGTTCTTTTAGGAAAATGTCACATGATTATTAAAAACCAAGTATAACACTCTCTGCAAGCCACGTTTGAAATTACATCCACGTCACCCTCACAGTCATCAAAAACTTAACGGGGTTAAGTTGATTTAATGACAGGAACTCAATTGAGTCAATTATTCAATAAGAGTCAATTATTCAATAAAAAGGATCAAATTGACAAAAATGAAAAGGTTGGAACAACCCCACGAAAATAAGGACCTCCTAATGGGTTTAACCTTTATATTATCTATAAAAAGTGAGTAAGAATTTGACGGTGTTAGTAATATATATATATATATATATATATATATATATATATATATATATANAAATTAGTATGTATATTATATTTCAATATTATATTAGTGTGTATATTATATTTAAAATCATGAAATATATACAATTAAAGCACATGCCTCTAAATTTCATAGAGGTAATCGTTAAAATATCTTAATACTGTATTAATAATAATATATTATTTATTTTCTATAAGTAAATATGTATAACTCTTTTTATTCTTTGTGTTAAAACGTATTTACATTTTAAAATATATTATTTATTAGAATAGAGACTTAGATATATTTTGAATTCTTATAAAATGAACATATGATGATTTCAATCTCTATATTGTGAATATTTTATCTTTGAAAAATTATTATTCAATCTCTATATTGTGAATATTGTGAATATTTTATCTTTGAAAAATTATAAAACAACCAAATTTTACTTTTGGTCTATGTAAAATATTTTCTATTAACTTTTTAGTATTTGAAGTTCATTTTAAGGCAGAAAATGCAAATATTTTTTGGATTAGAAATCATTTTAAAGGTTTATGATATTAGTAGCACGGAACAAACACCAATGTAGTGAATATCTAGATGATCATGGTCTTTCCTAAACATATAAAATATTAACAATCTCATGTTAGACAAAACAAAATCAAAGTTTTAACTTTTTGAAAAGGAAAAACTGAAATAAAATAAATAGGAATTGAACCAGCTAATTTATTATAAACTATAAATATATTTAAACTATAAAAAAATAAATTTTAGAATTTTATGCAATTTAAAGCTAACATGTTTTATCTCTTTACACAGTTTTTATACCAGAAACTCACTTATAAAGTAAGTCATTTTTAGTTATAAGTGAAAAATTATAAATATTCTTGTATATTCATATAATATATATTCTTTTTATCTAATTAATTATATAATAGATATTTTCATTAATATTTACCTACATCTATATTACGATTATGTTACATTAAAATTTGTTCTTAATATTTTAATAATATTTATATTTTTATTATGATAAATTTAAGGGTTAAATATGTTTTTAGTCCCTAAACTATTGGCTGTTTCTGGCCGTTTCTGGTTTTCGTCCCTCTTTCAAAGTAAGGTACAATTTGGTCCTCATTCTTTTCGAAACGTTCGTTTTAGTCCTCGGAACTTTGGTTTTAGTCCTCATTTTGTTGCTAAATGAGGACCAAATTTTTAAACGATGTTAGTTTTAGAGGACTAAAACGAACGTTTTCGAAAAGAATGAGGACCAAATTGTAGCTTACTTTGAAAGAGGGACGAAAACCAGAAACGACCAATAGTTTAAGGACTAAAAACATATTTAATCCTAAATTTAATAAATAAAATAATAAAATGAATAATAAGTGAATATACTTCAGCTTTTACTTATTTTTTAAAATTTAAATTAGTATATCTTTTTCTTTCTTATTTTTCATCCTCCAATCTAAATAAAGTATAGGAAAATTCTTTTAAACCAAAAAATTAAAGAAAATGTGAAAAAAATTAAATATATTTTCGTTCCTCAAATTATTATAAAAGATTGTGGTTCATTCTCAAGTTAAATTATAAAGTATTTCAATTCATCCTCTATGAAAATTATCTTATAAATTATGGCAATTGAAGCTATGAGAAAACTAATTAGAAGGAATTGACTGACGCATGACAACTCAGAAACACATATAAAAACTTTAAAGAGAAGAAGACAATCATAGCCATAATTGAGCAACATACACAAAGTGGAAATATCATATCAATTAATGTGAGCTCCTACCAATTTTTTCAATTATAATTTTTTATTTCCATTTTTTTTAATAAATAAATACACATGGAAAATTTAATTATTAAATAAAAAATTCAGTAATGATAAATACAAAAATGTAAAAATGAGTGGATGGGAGTTTTTGTTCCTTCATTCATTATTATTCATTATTTTGTATATATGAATCATTATTTTCAAGAAGAAAGCAGTAAAGTATTTTGGTATTTTGTGGTTACATTAGCCTTTACCTGTCCCCAGTACTTTCACAAACACTATTTTTATCTTTTTTATATTGAAGAAATAAATTAGGAATATATTTTCCTTTTTATTTAGAATTTTCCTAAAATAAGACACGAAATAATAGTATAAGAATAAAATCTTAGATATTAGAAAATAATCATGTATGTATGACATCATGTGATGGGCCTGTTGTTCTTGTAATTGGTGATGACATGACATGCATTCACGGGACATGGGCTCGTGTATGTGCTCACAACATCACACATAACATACTCATTCATTCATTATAATAATTTAATTTTATGATAATACTCTCTCAACTCTTTACTTGCACATGCACTTCACGTGGCTCAAACATGGTGAGGTCGGAATCGTTTGGGTCGCTACTGAACCGACACCTTATTTTATTTATCTTTTTTTCATTTACCTATAATATAAAAATTTAAAGTTCGTAATAAACTTATATATTTTTCCGCTGATATATTAAATTTTTTATTTATCAAATATTCAAAATTTCTATATTTTATAGTTAAGTTTGTGTTATTTTTCTTTTTGGTCAGAAACTTTTTTGATTAATTTTTTATTAATCTGATCAATAAATTATTATTTTGACCGTCTTTTATATAATTATTTTTATTTATTAAAATAAAATTTTACAGTTAATATAAAATAATATTATAGTTATAAATAATAAATTATTTTTATTGTTTGTTATTAAAAATGTATTTAATAGAAAAAATGGGTTGAGATTTGTATCAATAATATCTATAACTATGCTTTTTAGTTATTATCGGTATTATTATTTAACATCTTTACAATTAAGATAATACAATTTTGCATTATTAAGTAAGAATTCTAACTTTTGTTTGATATACAGAGACAAATAAATAAAATGAGAGGATAAAATATCAGCTACACCATTCAATTAATTAAAAGAATTAAAATAAATGATTAAGTTAAAAAATATATAAAACAATATTATTAAATAAAATATTAATTAAAATACTTAAATTTATAACAATTTTGATTAAAACTACATATAATTACAATTACAGTATGTAGTACAACTAAAAATGTCTAGATATTTCTTTATAACTTTCTTGATTTAGTTGATATATTATTAATGTTAAGGATCAAAATGGTATGTTCCTTTCAGGGAATTTAATCAAAATTGAAGGCAATTTAATTTAGTTTTTTGCAGATTCAAAGTTAGTACGAGAATTCCTTGTCTGATGGTTCATTAATGCGACCTATAGATTTTTTTTTCGCATGACTTATAAAAAGGAATTAAGAGAAAAATTATAAAAACGCTATTTTTTAATAAATAAATATTTTTAATTGATTAAGGAGTTTTACAAGAAAAATACGTTAAAAAAATTAATAGTCTTTCCTCTTAATTTAACTAGGAGTAAAAATACTATATATTATTTTCACTAAATTAATTGAAATATTAGATAATAAATTTTTAAGAAAGTTGTATTAAAACTAAACGTGAAAATCTTTAATTTAAAATGAACAATATAAATTTTTATCAACAACCAAGTATTAGTTGCCTCTGAAAACTGATTCTTATCGATTATGGGAAAAATAATCTGCTAACAAATTTGAATATGTGAATAAAAAAAAATCATTTTACATATGGACGGAAAATATAGATTTGTTTATTTCTCAAAATAAATAAGTAAAAGTAGGAATAGATAATTGAGTGAGAGAAATTAGAATATTAAAAGAAACTTTTATGGACGTTATTTATATTCATTCGTTAAAGAAGCATAATTGAGTTTATTAATATTTATTTTCTGTTAATTTTTCATTAAAAAATTCTATTGAGTGTAGAATTGCTTTTTATTTATTTAAGGATTCTATAATTTGATTTTTACTGTCAATAGAGTTAGATAATTATTGTTGTTTTCTTTTCTTTTACAGACATTTTTCAATAAAATTAATATTTAAATTTATAAGATATTTAAATTAATTAAGTCTTATTAACATTGATATTCAAAATAAAATCATTCAAAAATAGAAATATAAACACAATTATAGAGAAAATTCAATTAAATAGAATATTCTGAAGAATTTAAGGTACACATATTTAAATCAAAATAATTATAGAAAAATTCACACATAAGTAAATATAACTTAATTAGTTAATATGATTTTTTTTTTCGTACGCTCAATAATTTTATATTTCTTAATTAGAAGTTGATTTCAATAGCACTTTAAATATATATATTTTTTCAATTATATGAATATCTTTTAAAAATAAAATTGTGATAGAATTTTAAATTTTATAACAAAAAATACTTCATATGTAATTATTGATCTTAACTATGTGATTAAAAGAATTTGAAATCTTAATAATTTTCAAAACAAAATATGAATTAAATATATAAAATAAGTCGTGACAAAAATCACATCTAGTTTGGCGTGCATATTCAAAAGACAAGGATTGTTGGTACTTTCTTACGTTAAAGATTATGACAAGCCTAATTGAAGCACGATAAACAATTTGAATTTATTTAAAATCGTGGCTTTTTCTTTTCATAAGATTCTACCTTAGACTTTTGAATGGAAAGAAAAGGGTGGCTTTTGCAACATTGGTTGAATCTCTTGCAATATCTCAAATCAAAGTTTGTTATATATTATGGTGTGTGCTTATGGATTACAGAATCCAAATTCATCTCAAACAATCATTAACATATTGTTAGTGACTTTTAAGAGATTCGGAAAAACAATCATAATGCATAATCAAATTTTATAATATCATAATGTCAAAGAATGTACTTTTTTTTAAAGATTATGATGACTAATTAAGATGTAGGATGAGTCAATTATATGACATTAATTCTTACCTAAATTAATTTTGATATAACCAATCGAATGTAGTTTGGTTCCGTAAGGTTACTTCTTTATTCTTGTTGTATGAAAGTTTTTTTCTTTTGTTTTGTTTCTATCTTTTTCTTGTCTTTTTCCCATGAAAAGAAAAACTAGGAAATACCTAAGATCTAGGAACAAATAGGACACGTTAAACAAGGAAATCAAACCCATGCTCCCTCATTTTAACGATCAGGAAAATTTCATTCATGGAATCTTGTTTTCATCATGTTAATTCTTTTGTTTATAAAATTCTACTGTACCATTGTACTAAGTTCAATCCATTATAAACATTTAATGAACCGGTCGAACGGATAAAATGACTCGAATAGTTGATTCTAAACAATAATTAGAATTTTTTGTTTATTTTAAGACAAAACATGATTAATACTAGTTTTCGTAATTAAATTGATATTAATTCAAAATGCATTCTGAAATCTATAAATATGATAGGTTAATTATATTTAATATGTATTTATTGTTAGACTATAAATCTTTGATGACTTTGACATTATAATACTTTCTGTAGGTAATCTTTCTATAACGGAACAAAGGACGAACATAATCTGTGTAAGAAGTTGAACAAATAAAAATTAAAAAATAATTAACCTCGATCTCATAAACCGAAACAAAAATTAATCATTGTTATTTTTCATACTTTCTTATAACTTCTCATAATTTATAGAACCTTCGTATAATTTTATTTTTAATAATAAGTTAAAAGGAATCTATTTCAAAATATCTTAATTATTGTAAACTTTCTCATGTGTATTTAATTTCTACCTACGGATAAAAAAACACACTATTAGAAAAATTTCAGCTGTACTATGTTTGATTATCGTGAATGGTGTGAAAAACTCTTTCCAGATCTTGCATGCAGTGCTTGTCCATATGGAGTCATGTTTGTGAAAATGTCTAAGGGCTATTGTTCAAAGAGTATAACCTAATAATACAGTGAATGTGTATTAATTATTCTACTATTATTTAGAACAAAAACGTGTGGAGTACTAGGATGTTTATGTTTGGAGATATTCGGTTTTGTTTAGCTTTCTACTTGCAGGAAATGATTTTGATGAAGAAAGTAGCACCATAAAAGCAAGATTCTTTATGTTTCAACATAACTGGGTGGCATCTTCCTCATATATGCATTCGTAAGCCTATGCACTATCTACAAAAGTATATGCTTATTAGGATTCATAAGCCTATGCTATCATGTTATGTTAAAAAAATAAATAAGCACTATATCGTATAAAATATTTGTTTTTGTTTTTTACTTATATTTATCTTAAGAATATTAACCAAAAACTGATTAATCACGTGGTGGTTATGGTATAAGTGACTTTCCTCTTGAATCTAGGTCAAACATTATTTTCATTCATCTTGATAATGACAAATGCAATCGCAAATTGCTATTATTACTATGATGAAATTGTAAAATTTATAATGATCAATACTGTATTCAACCATATATTGTTGGGATTTTTTTTCAATAATTATCAAGAAAATTATATCAATAACTATTTAATTTAGTTAAAATTGAAAATAAAGTTGTGATAAGTGAAAAATAACAAGAAAGAAGGAAGAAATTTTATATGCATGGATCTCCACAGCTACTTAAAAAAATGAATATATTGATAAAAACTAAATAAAAAGTATTGGAATTTATGAAGAATATAAAACTTAATTAGAAAAAAAAAATTATGATAGGAAGAAAAAGACATGAACTCGCTTACCTATATCACTCTTGGGTCTATTGAGGAGAAAGTTTCATGTAGACTACACAAACACTAATAACATCTGAACCAATTATATAAAGGATCGATATCACTCTTTATCCAAAACCTTAAGACAATGGGTTAACGAGTTTTTCACATTTATATATTGTTCTACTTTCTTATTTATATCTAATGTGAGACTTGAACTTACACTTGAATTTCCCATCAATACAAGTTATGTTTGGAAGGTAGTGAATGAGTAGTGTATATGTGAAGCATTATGAGATGAATGTTGTTGTTCTAAAAAGGTACAAGAAAACCGAATATCATAAATTAGTGTCGTGGCTAAACAGATGACGGCAGAGACAAAGGCATCTTTCATATGATAACACATAGCATCAAGGTACACTAATGGAGAAGCAACTCTTACATAATTCTAGGCTTTTCTTTCTAATTTCTCACTCATTCATCACAACACAACACCAATGCTAACAACACAACAAACAATGGTGGAGACAAGACTCAGTATAATTATTGCACGTGTTTCCTTCAAACTGGACCCTCATATGCCTACTCATTTTACATCTGTTGCTTTTAAACTCAAACTTTAAAAATTCATAAATCTTTTCTTCTTCTTCACCATTATCATAAAATATAATATGTATTAACCAAATTAAAATCCAATTAAAATGGAAGAAAATGAATGATAATATCTATTAGTGTTGAAAATTCTAAGTGTGAATTTAAATCTTATATTAAAGTATTGAAACACTATATACCATTATCATTAATTAATTGTCTTAATATTTTGAATGAAAAATAAATATCAATCTTTTATTTGATTAACCGAAGTCTCCTTAATTTTCTGTTTCTTCAATAAATTTTCTTTCTCAATAAATCTAACAAGTGGTTAAGATTTTAGACTGAGAACCTAATCATTATATCTAATATAAGTTTATCCTTGAAAAAGATAGTTTCAAAATTGAATTTGTATTGATTAATTATAATATTGATAACAATAACGATTAAACTTTTTGTATATGTTCTTAAAATTCAGATATTCATGCACGTTCAATTAATTATACTGTAATGTTCGGTTTTAAGTTTCAACAACGTCCAATAATACTACAAATTATTCTTTTAATTGAAAATAATATGTTAATTTTTCATAAAAAATGGGGTTACATCAAACATTTGTATTGGTCCGGATATGAACTCCTTTTTTTGCGTGATTTTACCTTTTTTTTTAAGTCAAATGAATGATTTATATTGTTCAAAAGTTAAATCAATGCAAAGTTTTCGGTCAATTGATTGATTCGGTTCAATTTTCAGATCAATGATTAGGCATTTAAGTTAAATTAAAGATGAGTTTTCTTTTTTCTTTTTCTAAAAAGATTCCTTCACGTTCAGTTATTCGTTAAACTATTAGTATATTATTTTAATTATTTTGTTTGTAATTTAGATTATTTTTAAACTAACTATTTGCAGGCCAAACTTTTCCCTTCGTATAAGTGAAGGCATTATTGTGCTATTTCTAAAGTTGGGATTACATTTATATAGGCTAAGCAGTCATTTCATTTTAATTTTAAAAATGAATTAAAATATTTTTCACAAATACGTTTTTTTATAATAAAATTGTTTTTTTAAACACAATTGATCGATCATTTTATTTCGGTATTTCTATAAAAGAATTATAGATTTCCATAATTTTGTGAAAAATTACCTAAGTTTGGTAGCTTTATGAGTAAGGGTTCCACTCAACTATAGCACTATAGGTTGGTGATATTGCATTGCATTTTAGTGAATAAGTTATATATGGATGACAAAACATAGTAAGAAAAGGTGTAATGGTCCAAAATGTACTTGAAATGAAATTTGAAACATCAATGTTGGGCTTCGTGGGTTTGGCTTCTCTACTATTGTGTTTGTTTACCCCAAAACCGTGATATGTCAGTTCGGAACAATACGTTTCTGCGTTATTGAAGACTGAAGATTATTGTGATGCTTCTACTTTGATGAAAAGTTAGATCAACATTGACAAGAGATATAATTTCACTCACAACTCACTAATCAAATTTCAAGGACGTCACAGTTGCACTTCTTCTGTCTATCATTCTATCCTCACTAAATCTATACACAAAAAAACTTATTTATAATATTTGCCTCTCTTATGTGTACATAATATCTTTTTATACATTTCTAAAATAAATTATTGAACCATATATTACATAAAAAAAATTGAATTGTATATTACATATTTGAAAGTGTTAGAAAATATTAGTAAATCTAAGTTTTAACTGAATAAAAATGAGAAAGATGACTTTCATATAAGAATTAAAACTATGAAGTTATTGTCTAAAGTGATTGTATAGTATGTCAAGACCGACTTGGAATGCTGAGAGAATAGAATGATTGTCCTTAAATGAGGGATAATGCTAAAAACGATTACATTAAACGTAAGTATGACAGTTGACCTATGCGAAGTAAAGAAAAAACTGACTTAAAGTTAAAAGAACGGATCAAGAAAAAGAGTTGACTTTAATCCCACAAACCGAAACAATGGTGTTATTCCCTTATGTGGGGTGAAACTCTTGACTAGTTGATGTTATGTCTTTCTTAGTAAAAATAAGAAATTTGAACATTATATAAGAATAAAGACTCATATATTCATCGTCTTAAAATGATTTAATTCCTTAAGTGAAGTTGAACTTATATTTCGTTATTGTTATATCTTTTTGATAGTTTTTCTTAAAATGATTTCAGTAGTGATAGAAGAGATTGTGAGAGTGACCTTGACATATGAATAAGTGATTGTTGTTGGCAAAGGGAGTTTAGACAACTACCAACTTGTATGAATAATAGATATTACTTTGATGCTTGCAATTCTAATCTAGATCAATTTCAAGGATTGATTCTGGTGCTTTCAAGTATTTCATGTAAAAGTATATTTGTATAGTACACAATGTTCTCAAAGTTGAAGTTCTTTAGAGGCATATCAGAAAATGATAATTCATGGCACATTTTGTTGCACCCCTTCTAAACCTGAAAATCGAAATCATCCATCCAGAGAATGCAAGATTTGTAGTTAAAAAAAAGTGTTCAGGCTGATCCAAATTCAGAAAACCACTTTTGATGGCGTTCAATGTCAGCCTGAGAAACACTTGGTTGAACTTTCTTCAAAGCTTCTGTAAAATCACACATTGCAACAGGGTCCTTGGAAATCTCATCCTTGGACATCTTCTTGATCTCATCACGCGTTTTTCCTGCTATCTTACGCCTCATACCATTCAGGGAAGCATCACGGCACACATTTGTCAAGTCATCTCCACTGTACCCTTCTGTCCTTTTGGCCACTTCCTCTATGTTCACATCAGTGGCCACCTGCATGGTGCCACACAACAACACTACTTTCATTTTCCTTACTCAGAACGAACAAATCCATCTATTCTCATTTCATTCCATAACTAAAACATAATAAACAACACAGCATCAGAGTAATATAATATAATATGCCTTCTAACTTGCCTCTACAGTCCTCAGATTGATACGGATCAGCTCTTTACGACTCTCCAAATTTGGAAGAGGAATGTATATACGCTTTTCCAACCTTCTCCTGATTTGCATTGCCATCAAAATAAAAGCATGTATAGCCAATGATCATTTACAAATTATGGGGAAAGAAAAGGATAAAGTAAAGCAAATAGAAACCTCAGTGCCTCATCTATGTCCCATGGAAAGTTAGTGGATGCCAAAACCATTACTATCTTACGGGTTCCATCTTCATTTTTGGAACTATTGTTTACACCATCAACCTGAACTAGAAGTTCAGACTTCACCCTTCTGGATGATTCATGCTCCCCGGAAGACCTGATGAAAACAACTCAGCTCAACTCAATCAAAGTTAAACCTTTTCTAAGGGTGAATCTGAAGCACAAATACATGGATCATCAAGAAGAAGATTGTTGAATTGCTTACCCCCTAGCATTGCATAGAGAATCGATTTCATCAATGAAAATGGTACTGGGTGCATGTGCTCTTGCAAGATCAAACAAACACCGTACCATGCGCTCGCTCTCTCCACGCCATTTAGATGCCAAAGTAGCTGAAGAAACGTTAAAGAAAGTGGTACCACATTCAGTGGCAACTGCTTTAGCAAGAAGAGTTTTCCCAGTTCCTGGAGGGCCAAACATGAGTACACCTTTCCAAGGTCTCCTTATTCCCTGCAACAACACAAAACAACGTTCCATTGAACTCCTCTTCCTCTGCTTAGACCGACTAAGGAAACTCAAGCAGCATTTTTAATTTTGATAAATATAAAAGACTAAAATATAAACAATTGATATATAATAGAGTAGATAGGGAAAAAGGTAAACTAACCTGGAAATATTCAGGAATCCACAAGGGAAGTACAAGGGCTTCTTCTAGAAGGCTTTTTGCTTGAGTGAGGCCTGCAACATCGTCCCATCTCACACCAGGAGACCTTTCTAACACATCCCTTTCCAACATTTCCGCCAGCTCAGGATCAGGACCTTCATACTCATACTTTTTTGACTTCTTCCCATCTTCATTCTGCAATCCATCCACAAATCAATCGAATCTCATTTCATTTCATCTCCAATTTAATTAACTCCAAATTCTTCCTATTCACAACACTAACAACTTACTTACAACTGAACGTGAACCATCACCTGTCCTGCTACCCTTTCCAGAAGCACCGCCGCCGCCGTTCTTTCCATCCGTCGGTGGTCGGGGCCCAGAGCCAACCCTGCTGGGCTTTACGGCACCAGCAGCGGGCCTGGTAGAGCCTCGGCTCCAAGCTCCGTCCTTTCGAGCAGTGGGCATGGCGGGCCTTCTGGCATCTCGACTTGGCGGTCTCCAGACGTCGGGGTCATGTTCGTCGACGGTGGAAGCGCGAGGAGTGGTAGTGGGAATGTGATACTCATCCGACGGTTGAAAAACAAAGGAGGAGGAGGAGTGTGATCGTGATCGTGATCGTGATCGAGTTTCCTTAAACGCCCTTCTCTCCGCGTCTAGTTGTTTCACCACTTGGGTTTCATCGCACAGCGCTTTCTTCACGTTCATCCATTTCGCTCTCACTAAAGGGTCGTCGACGGAGTTGAGGTGGTCGCCGATTCGGGCAACGGCGCCGTCGAAGAAGATGATAGAGGTGTCGTAGAGTCCTTCCGCCGCGTATTCTCTCGCCAATTTAAGGTGCTCATGCATGCCACTCAACCAACTCCTCCCACTCATTTTTAATTTTTTTTCATTTCACACCAACAATGATGTTTTCTTCTTCATTTCATCTGGGTTCGTTCTTTCATCGTGAGGTTAGCATTACTCTGTGTCCGTGTGGGAAGGGTAGGGTAGGATCGGATTTGGAGTGGTTGGCGTTGGCTGCTGGTAACGGAATGGACCCACCACCACCCAACAAGCTTGGCATTTCCATCTCAATTTTTGAACCACTATCACTATCACTGTCGATTCCAGCGCCGCCACCTTCCACCAACTCCTTTTCATTTTCTTTACTTTTAACTTATTTAATCGATAATACCCGTTCTTGTATGATCTATTGTAGCGAACCTTAGCTGAAAGTGAAAGTGAAAGGCTAGTTTTCACACCAAACGAATTGTAATGTTTGATATGGGATCAAATAATCAGTGCTATATCTATCTGTTGTTACGCTTGATGCGAATATAATGTTGAGGTTGCTTGAAGTATGGACTGACAGTTCCCAAATTGAAGCGACAACAACCAACCAGTTCTAACAACCAATGACTAATGGTGCAAATTGTTTGTTGTTGCATTAAGTTAACGAATGAGGATGGCAAAATGTGGTAATTAATCACGATAAAACAAGAGAGACAGAGGACAACGGAAGTGTTTCTACGGTCAAATTTTAATTACTACTGTTTGCTTCTACATCGTGTGTCAGATCTAAAGAATAGTATAACTTAATATTACGATGAATGTGTTCATAAACTGGGTAGTATATATGTTAGAACAACAAAAGAAAATAATATATCAAGATTCAAGATAGAGCCATTACAGACAGCACATTCAAGTGTACAAATAGGTGACTGATAAAATGGAAGACAATTGAGGAGTTATAAGTTATAAGTTCTAAGACCACAAATCCACCACAACCATTCTGCTGTAAATCTCTTATTTGTGAAGGATGGATAAAATAAATTTCCATAAAGCTTTAAAAAACAAGAAGGGTCATTCTTGCTTGTTGGGTCAGATTTAATGATAGTTAGATCAATCAGACAAATTTCTATGAAAAAAGTGCATGCATGCATTTGAAGCCAATGTTTTGAAATATAACAGAATGAAAATAATTAAAACTTGCAATCCCACAACTTGACCGGGTAGAAAGTAAATCCTCCATTTATTCAAAATTCATCAGTTGCAAACTTGCTACATTGGCAAGTGAAATTTCTTTCTATTGATATCTACTGGTGTTTTTGTTTTTCCACTATGGAGGCTTGGTTTGCTTGGGAAGGGGATGTTCTATGATTAATCTCAGTTACTGACGCAGTCCATCTCTAACCAATTCTTCTAAGCCTTTCTTGAGTCTTTCTGCAGCAGCTCTGCAATCATTCTCTGTCAAGCCTCCAAACGAAATTCTAAGATTGCCAGGACAACCACATGCTTTTCCTGGGATTACTGCAACACCATGCTTGTTAGCGAGCCAGCGAACAACATCAAAATCATCGTAGGCATTTGCATGTGGGAGCTTCGCCCAGAGGTATATGGCACCCTCTCCTCCTTTAACAGAACCCTCTCCAAGGGGAGAGAGAGCTTCTAAAACAATTTCTTTGTTCTTGTCAAGACTTTTTACCCGGTCTACAACCCACTGAGGACCCAGTTCCAGTGAATACAGGGCAAGATACTGTGATAATATTGAAGCACAGATGGGAATGTTGTCTTGAACTTTGAGAAGTTGTTCAGCAAAGTTTTCTACTTCAGAGGGGTACGCTATCTGCAATAATCAGCTATTAGGACAGACTAGGCAGTGCTGATCTATCAACACTACTTTTATGAAGTTTGCAACTGAAAGTGTAACTACTAGGCAGCACAAAACAAAAATCGATGGAATACTATACTACAACATAAAGTACTGATCAATACCAAAACTATAAAAGGACTACTTACATATCCAACCCGCCATCCCATCATTCCATATGCTTTTGAGAATGAGAAAACATTAACAATATGATCTCCCTCAATACAAGAATGTTTCAGACCATCGTACATAAAATACCTGCACGCAAAATTAATCTGTTTATATACTCTATTTTTGAAACATGAACCTGTAACTCAGTCGATAAGATTCAGAGAATTGTAGTAGAATTGTCGTAGGTGGTCATAGTTAGAGAAGAAGACTGCAGGTAGGATCTCATAAGGATTTTGTACAAGAGAGGCTGACTACAATATAAGTGAAACAGATTAAAAAGTGATTTTAAATGGTAAATGACAGAAAAACTAGTAAAAAAATTAGGAATTATCTTGATCAAATGCCTATAACCAACTAATTAAAAGGTTAGCAGAACAACAAAAAGTTTTTGTTTTCTTTCTTTTCATAATTAAAGAAAATAATGTGATAAAGTCTACTAGCACAGCAAGTTTAAAAGGCTTACTCGTATGTATTATCAACAATAAGCCAAGAGCCAGCCTTCTTGCACAGATCTGAAATCCTCTGATCAAATAAGAGAAAATACTGACTCAGAAATTTTATAGTTTTTTTAAAAGAATAGCATAATGGTCAATCAACATATTCTTTGGGAATTCTGTTGATGTCAAATCAGCCATATTGGCAACACAAAAAGATTAAAAATGTAGCACATCTAAAATCATAGTAGCTGTTGATATATTAGAAGAGAAGGTGGGGAGGACAGAAAAACCTTTAAAAGGGGCTCTGGAATGTAGGTTCCAGTTGGATTGCCTGGATTTACAACAGTTACAAGCTTTGGAGCTGGTTTAGTTTCAGATAATATTTTTTCCAACCAATCTGAAAATCAAGACATTTCTCATAAATAGCCTTAAAAACAACATAGAAAGCAACAAGATCATGCAGCTTCTTACCTGCATCAGGATGAAGTGTGTCTGGGCTACCAGGACCAACTATTATATTGGTAACACCAGTCATCTGGAAGGACATGTACGCATTGAAGTAGTATGGAGCAAACAGAACCACGGAGTCATCCGGATCACACAGAGTAAGAACTAGATTTACAAATGCCTGTATTTGTTGGAATAGAATGAGTTACCACGGATTTTTTAGATTGGCACTGTTGAAAGCTCAAACTCAAAGAGATCGAAGTAGCATAAAATTAACGGGCAACAAGTCATAGAAAATATAAACTGTTATGCTAATCCAGTCAACAGTTATTGTCTCCACAATAACAAAAAACATGCTAGTCCTATCAGACATATCCTTTAAAATGCTTTTTGAGCTTCAGGAAGGAGAAGTAACAACACCATAATGGTTATAGATGAAATTTTGCATAAGAAAGGCTAAATTTAAATTGTTATAAAGAACTGAAATTGAAGCTGGAATGCTAATGCTTCATCTTTTCAGAAACTGTTAGCTTTTCTAGGATATAACAAAATAATGAACATAAAACAAAATTTACAGTATTGATAACCTCACCTGATTCGCCCCTGATGTAACCATTACCGAAGATTTGTGCAAATTATTTTCATCACGCAACTACATCAACGTGATAAAAACGAATTAGTTAATTCATTGGTCACCAAGATCCAAATTTCATATAGCAAAATAATTTATCAGAACAGTAAGATACAACTCGACTTGTAGTGAAAGCAACTAAGTTCCTATTTTATTTAGTTTTCTGTTGCTTGTACGTAATCCTAGTGACTACAATTCCATTTCAAGTTTTGAAATAACACTGGTTGGAGGAGGTTTTCACAGCAATTCCATTTTCTTTTTGAGATATTTTTTCTGTGTTGATACAGTTTTCAGGCAACCATAACATTTACACTATAAAATTTCTATTATCCCAAATGACATCACAAGTTGTCGTGCGGACAGTACAGTAGTCTGTGATCTACATATAATCAACTTCAACTACAGGTAAAGGAAAACAGTGCATATTACTTAGTACAAATAATAAAGTTAATCATCCTTAAACAAAACAAAACAACTATCACAATCCATTGTGTAAAATGCTTCGGATTGTCCAATTCAACTGCTACAAATGACATTCTATGGGTTTCAACATGGATGCAAGCCTCGAGCTCTGATCAATTGAAGAACTTCAAACAAATAACTTGATTTTCCAAATTCCCAGTAGTACAGAATACAGATTGCACGAAAAAATTATACCATTTACCTTTTTAATCAAAGCTGCTCTGAGTTCAGGAATACCTTCATCATTACCATATCGACTGACTATAGGATCAGATACAAGTTCTTTCACCTTTTTCAAAGCTTGCTCGGGAGGTTGCCAATGAACCACTCCCTACAGTACATAATTTTAACAAAATCCATTACAAATTGCAGCTAAGGAGCAAACAACAATACATTAAAATCAAAAGAATTCTAGTGGTCACTAGTCAGAGCAATATAATTTAAAAGCTGATGGACAAACTTCAGTTGATTATTAAATGCGTTGAACCAAAATCAGATGCATAATCAAAACCACATGGCCTCCAGTTTAGCTCACAATCCTATAAAAGTAAGCTACATCACATAAATCAGGCCCTAAATTCAGCTTGAAATCCACCTTTGGATATTGAGGTCATAATTCACATTCAAATAGAGCAAGAAAACCAAAACTATAATTCTGTTCATCTCGTTTCCTGTTTCAACTAAAAAATGTTGTGGCTCGGCCATTTTGTAGATCAAGAAGGAAGCAGATTTATAAAACAGTCCCCCAAACATTTTAAGGCCGTGCCCATAATCATCATTTACAGTTTACTAAAAGGAACAAACCCATCTAACGCGCACCAAAACAAGTCCCAATTCGTAAATAGTAGAAAATAAAACTGTTCTCACTTCTCAATCTTTCTCCAAATCATACCAAACTCCCAAGCAAGTTAAACTAATGTATAATCAAACATTGAAAACCCCCATCCCCTTCTCCGAGTTCCTCGCAAAAATCACCAAGGGGTTAGATTAATTTCTATAAACAAGCATTAATGGGAGAGAAGAAAAAGACCTGGGCCAAAGACACAGCATTTTTAGATCCTCGGATCAGTTCCTGCATCTGCAAACACACAGACACCAACAACCTTGGTTATCAAAAACATTTTATTCTCAAATCAAACCAAACCAAACATCATCACTCCAAAAGACAAACATACCCATTGGAAGGGATCAAATTCCAATGAAGAAAGAAATGACACGAGAGTGAGTACTGAGTACTTAGTACCTGAACCATAACGGGCATCTCAGTTTCCAAGGCCCTCCTTGAAAGCTTCAAGAGCGAACTCATCTCTCCCCAATTCTGTGATCTTGACCTCACCAGAAAAAAAAAAATAGCCTACCCGTGAACCTACCCAACCAGAAGACACCAACTTTCAAACGTTAGTCTTATACCTTTCCGAATTATTAAACAAAAATACGTCATCATATATGTATAAATATATATAAAATATAATTAAAGAAAAAAAAAAGAAAACAGAAAGAAAGGGAACTTTTTTGATTTACAGAAAAGAAAAATGAAGCTTGTCACGCTTGATGAAAAGGGAGACAAAGCATGAGGCTCTTTTTTTTACGTATCTATCTAGTTCAGTTACTGTTTGGTGGTTTTCTTTGTTTGACTTTTGGGCTGTCAGAATTAATATATTTTGAGCAAAGGAGTGGGTCAGTTTCCACTACAATTGCTACTGCTACAGCTGCTGGTGTTGGTCAAGGAAGATCGAATTGGATGCTGTTTTTAGAATAGAAAGAAAGAATGGAACAAACAATTTCACCCACCCAAGTAATTATTCTCCTTTCCTCTGTGCAAAAATTGTCTCTTTCATATTTTGGGTATTTTTCAAATGTATGTAAAATAGGTTTGGATGTTGCAGAATTATGCAAAAAATGATTTTTTTTTTTAACGTGCTCTGATTGAAGTGTGAAACTGTTTAATGCAGAAGGGGACAGTAATTCCCAGAAATTGAGGGAAAGAAAGATAAGGGAAGAGTTTGTTTGTTTGTTTGCAGAAAGAAAAAAAAAGAAAAAGAAGAAAAGAAAGACACGAATCTTAAAAGAAAAAAACAATGGCGATTTGGATTGCGTGCTTTTTCCCACTGTCTGGGCCATGAAAGGCACACGCGGACAATTACTCAACACTGGTCTGCTAAAACGACGCCGTCACGTTTTCTTAATTTTTTTTTTCAAAACAAATGGTTACTTTGTTCTCTTGAAGTTTACTTAAAATAAATTCAAAATTGATTCTTAAATTTTATAACTTTATGTAAAATTAGTCATTTAAAATATAATTTTATATTGAATTAATTCTCAGTTGCACTTTAATAATAAAATGTTCTCACCAAACATAACTATAACACTCTATATAAACATTTCAATATAATTTTTTTAACATATTTTATTAACCATGAAAGTATTTTAGAATATTTATATAACATTTAAGTATTTATGTTTATCTCTGGTAAGAAACAAAACACTAACTATCTATCTGTCACTTCATTAATGTATTTGAATGTAAAGACAATACATTTATGGTCATTAAATATCAATTTATTAGTCTTAAGTCATTCATTAAGGACACAATAATATTTACTAATTAACAAATATTTAATGATGATATTCAAAACTTTTGTATGCAATAAATTTTGGTCTAATTGCTCTTTACTTAGGTTTTAATTCATATGATTTAACTAGTAATGAATTCATGGTACTTTTATAAATATTTTGTATAATTTAATATACAAATTCAATTAATGGTTAATATAAAATTGCGAGATTACATTTGATACATGCATGACATTTAAATTATATATATTCATCACATTAATCATATATAATTACACTTTTTAAATTCACTAAGTGAAATAATAAAAAAATTGGGTTACTCTAGGGAGTTAATTTGTTAAGCAGATTTAAATTGACTAACTAGATTTGTTTATCTAATAATATAAAAGACATTATTTAAAAAAGAAATTCTAATTCATGTACGATTCAATACATTTTATTATTCAAATAACTTATTATCAAATCTTTTACTTTGGTTTCAAATCTCAATTCAAACCTTTGACAACTCCCTCAATTATCAGTTCAACATTTTATAACTATTCACCAATAATCATCAATTCTCTAAACATATAACTACCTACTTTCAATATTCAAATTACTCTTAAATCTGAGATTAGTTCAAATAAATTAACATAGATAATTCTCTTTACCTGAAAATAAATATATTCAAAACAAAAAAAGCACTTATTTCAATTTAACTTTTGTTTTGATTAAAAATAATATTAAATTTATCAATACATAAAGTCGTATCTTAAAATTAATAAAAAATCGAAGTAACAATTTGATTAAAAGTTAACTTTGTGTATACTTTATCCATCGGTAATTGCTAATTTATTTGTCCTAGGTATTAAATTGTTTTTATAACTCTTATATCAGTTACTTTTAATTAATATATTTAATTATTTTAGTCTAAAATAATAAATTGTAAATTTTGACTCTCTTGCTAATACTGAAATAATCGTTTTTAAAATAATGCACTTAAAAAACACAGTTAAAATGTGGACAAGATTATTTTATTAAAATAAATAAAAAATTGTATATTAAAATAAGAAAACTTAATATATCAAAATAAAACATATAAAACAGATTAAAATGTGTTTAATTCATTAAAATTATCACATATTAAAAAATGCAATTAAACTATTACAAAATTAGAAAAATGTATTAAACAATGTTAATGTTTCATGTAAAATTGGCTTTAAAAAAAAAGTTATATATTTAAAGAGAAAGAAAAAGAAAGAGAGGGTAAATTTTTTAGTATAGAATGTATCGGTTGATATCTTCTAAGCAATCACATTCTCAATCTTTCTTCGTTATAATAACTCATTAATAATTAATGCTTTAGATTATTAACAATTAATAATGCATTAAATTTAAAAGTCTTAAAATTATTAATGAACTATTTTCTATTATACATACAAGTTTTATTATATATTGAAGTTCAATTATATGTTAAGAAACATTTTTTAATACTTTAAGATCACAAATTAAATAATAAATATTAAGAATAAAAATCAAATAAATAAAAAAATCATATGTATTAACATAAAAAAATACATAAAATTTAATTTATTACATTTAATCTTATTTAGTTATTCGGTAAAGAACTTAATATTTACGGTAATAAGGTTTAATCTGTTTAAATGATCCAACAGTAGTTAGTTGGAAAGTAACCTGTTAGAACTTAGTGGTTTCAGAAATTATTAATAATTACCAAGTATTTCATACATGAAATAAATATTTATAAATACTAATTACACGTATACTTAAAACTGTATTCGAAAGATTAAAAAAATCTGGTCGGATATTAATAGAATTATGGTAAAATAACTTTTTAGTATAAATAGTATAGACTTCCATGTATTACTTTAGTTTAACATAAATATTCAAAAGATATTGAAAAGGATGCACTGTTGCATAAATGTATGAAAAAATATAAATAGATAAATATATATATATATATATATATATATATATATATATATATATATTTGAATTTAAAGAAAGAGGACTTGTTCGTAAATCTGAATAGATAAAATTGCAGATTTTTTGTTCATAGAATTATTTTATGGTGCTCCTCTTCCAATCTGTAGGCCAAAGAGGTGAAGATTACGTGGCGTCTAAGCCCCGTTGGTGTTCTTAGTTGCAAAGTAGAGAGAGAAAGACACATCAAAAATGGCGACTCTGAATCTGTTCTCTCAGCCATGGCAACCCACAATTTCACCTTCTTTCTTCTGTTGTTCTAATTCAAACAACAACATTTCCTATGCTTATCAAAATCATAATATCATTTCCAACAATTCTAAATTTCATTTCTTTTCCAATTCTCGTCAATTCTCTGTTCTTTCTCAATTCTCCTCTCACTCCTCAAAGTCAGGTACTTTTCTTCACTTTATAGAACTATCATAGCTCACTTGCTTTCTTCAGATACAAATTTTCAACCCAGTTAAACAAAATTTTATATTTAGATAAATTATATGAATGGGTGGTATCATGGTATCATGGTATCATACACCATACTATGTTTACTAAAGGGCATTGGAATTGAAAATTTTGGGACAAATCTTGAGCCTGATTGATTATTTATGCAATTCAAATTCATCTCAGCTGATTGATTATTAGACCTTGCTGTTGAAGCTTCAACTAACTCAGTAGTAAACTCTCATTTTTTTTTTATCTTTTAGTCAAAATAGGAGCATGGAAGTTAGGATAGCTGTATTTTCATCTTCCACAGCTGCATTACTGTTGGAAACTATTTGTGCCATGTCATTTGAGTCTTTGATTTTCAACTGTAACATTTTTGCTGCAGGCAGTGGAAGTTCATGGTTGCAAAACAGTTCCTTTGCTTCTGGCATTGAGTACTGGAAGCGTCCTCTATATTCTGTATTTCCAACAAAACCTGCTCAAGTTTCCTCTGTGGAAGACCTCTATCAGTTTATTTGCTCGGGACCTCTGCTTGACAAAATAGGCCTCACACAAGAGCAGGTGGCTGAGTCCATTAATAACTGGTTACTGTATGGCCGATACCTATGCAGATTGTTTCAGCTTAATGAATTGTACCTTACAGAGCCTCAAAAGGCTAGGATTTATCACTACTATGTACCAGTCTTTCTCTGGTGTGAACAACAGATCGCGGAGCATCAGTCCAAATTCAAAGATGGAGAAGAAATTCCTCCTTTGGTGGTATGCTATAAACGTGGTTTCCTTCTGTCACTGTCTGTCATATTTTGTTTTCTATATGTATCGGTGTTATGCAGCTAGTTATGGAGGCTTATGGTTAAGTTTAATAATTTTTGGGAATTTTTGTTGGCTTTAGTTTCTAGTTATTTGTCAGCTCTATAAATAGCAATAACCTCTTTGTAATTTGTAAGTTTGTTGTTATGAAGATTGCTCTTCTATTTCCTTTCCTTCCAAGATATTGCTTTTCTGCCTTAGTCTTTCAATATAACAATAACTTTATTGATTCTGGTCTACACAGATTGGTTTCAGTGCCCCTCAAGGCTGTGGGAAGACAACCCTTGTCTTTGCTCTTGACTATCTTTTTGAAGTGATTGGCAGGTAGGCTCTGAACTTTGAAGCAACTGAGTTGTTGAATTTATCCTTTGTTCTGATTACTATAGGGAAAGGAGATTAATTAACAAATTGTAGATACATGCTACAATTTTCAGGAAGTCTGCCACAGTATCTATAGATGATTTTTATTTGACTGCTGAAGGTCAGGTATATAGAAGCTGTTTTTCTGTTTTCTTTTTCAGTAGTAAATCCCATTTTGTTCTTGTTCTTGTTGGGCTGATAAATTGTGTTTGCACTGTAGACTAAACTAAGAGAAGCTAATCCAGGAAATGCACTTCTTGAGGTAATTATGAAAAGATAAGTAAAGTAGTGAACGATGAATTATTGAGAACTAAAATATTTTTGCTTGCTTGGTTTCCATCTAGTATCGCGGAAATGCAGGAAGCCATGATCTTGCTCTTTCTGTTGAAACTCTGACAGCTTTAACTAAAATGACAAGAGAAGGTGTTTCTCGGCACTCACTTTTGTTTTCTCTTTATATTGTATTTTTCGTGTAATATCTTTTAACTTGAAGTGTCCAGGTGTGAAAATGAAGCTACCAAGATATGATAAAGTAAGGGTCGTAGCTTGCATATACAGAATATTTACACATTTTTTTTCAATTTGCAATCAGTAATGGTGAAGTGAATTGCCTGTTGATGCAGTCTGCATTCAGTGGCAGAGGTGACCGTGCTGATCCTTCAACATGGCCAGAAGTCGAAGGTCCCCTGAAGGTAAGAAAATATTCAGTGGTAACTTAAACTGATTCTGATGGGTCATTCTTTCTTGGTAAAACATGATCCAGCACAAGTAAAAGAGAAAAAAAAATGAAGTAGCTTGTTGAAATAAGTATGTTAAGTTTTTTACTGCCAAAATTTGCCCTTCTCCTCAAGTAAAAAGAAATTTTCTTCAACATTAAGATTCTGTAGTTCTGAGGAAGATAATATAACATGATACTTGGAAATGTGGTACTATTTGTGCCATGTTCATCTCATGTTACTATCTTTTCAAAAATGTTGATCCTTATACTGTGAACATGGATGAATGTTGTAGGTTGTGTTGTTCGAAGGTTGGATGCTTGGTTTCAAGCCTCTTCCAGTTGAAGCTGTAAAGGATGTTGATCCCCAGGTTAGAATCAGTGAAGTTCCTTTTTTACATTTTTAAGATAATGAGCATGGAGTTTATGATAATGGGTTAGAATCAGGTTAGAATCAGTGAAGTTCCTTTCTTTTAATGGGAAGCATTGCTAATAAGTTGAGCTTATTTTTCAGTTAGAAATTGTAAATAAAAACCTTGAAGCTTACTATGATGCATGGGACAAATACATTAAGTCATGGATAGTCATCAAGATTAAGGACCCAAATTGTGTGTTCCAATGGCGTTTGCAGGTAGGTTGCTTTAACATTAAACAAATTACAAACTTTAAGATCAGAATCTGGATGTAGCATCCATGTATTAAGCTGTTTAATATGCAGGCTGAGATTGCCATGAGGGAGGCCGGCAACCCTGGAATGACAGATGAGGAGGTCTGTTGTTGCTCAAATTGATTTATGTTTTTTAAGTATGATGAATGATATTTCTGTGTTAAATGATGATGCAACATCAATTTCGTAATCACTAAAGCTAGGAATTTTCATGGTATGTTCTCTCTAGGTGAGAGATTTTGTTTCACGCTATCTGCCAGCATACTATGCATACCTTCCTACACTTTACTCGGAGGGACCAAATGGATCAGATCCTCAACGTCTCCTAACCATTGAAATAGATGAAGGGAGAAACCCCATCCTCGCTTCCTAAAGTAACTATATGATAGAGCTCTGCTGGTTTTTCAATTCTTTGGGAATTTCTATGTCTATTCAGCATTAATTAGTTACTCCATTAGTGTATCTAAGTTAATGAATCTGCACTCTTTCCCTTGAAATGTATAGAGAATATTTTCAGTAATACACAACGGCTAATGCTTTCTGGTTGCTGTCATTTGATCAGATAGAGTTACATACATTTTTATTTTTGCTCAGAAAATCATGGTTGTGATCACACCAGTGACTTCAATAGTACACTATGCGCTGCTGCACATGATTTATGTAACAGTCATAACGAATCATTTTATTCTTGAAGGAGATATCATAAAAACAAAAAACAATTGAAGAGCACAATTATACAGAAGATCACTCCTTATTGGCTTCCAGAATCATCATTTCATACAACAAAGTAAGGATGAAACATAAACTTGACAATCGTCTCTTGGAAATTAGACCATCTAGGGACAGCAACAGCAGGTGCGTTCTGAGCAGCACCTACAACTCTCATAACAGCAAAAGCAGCAACAGAGTGTGTACAAACTGGATCAGAGAATGAACTGATCAGGGATAAAAAAAACAGAGAATTGTGGAAGAATAGAAGAGAATTGAAAACTAAAGAGGTACCCACAAAGCATAGAAGCTTTCCTTCTCCTCACGACCCGTCTGAGCGTGATCATAGTATATCTTCTGCTGTGCTGGTGCAGACTGCGTCATATTTTTGGATTTGAGTTTAGTTGAGTTGATGATGTTTCTTCCAACAGTGGTAGATCATGTAGTTTATCTAAAGCTCAAGCACAGAAAGTTTCTTGAACATGCTTATGGCCTCTATAGCCAGCCATCCAATACAAAAAGCCTCTCCCTTTTCCTTTCTTTCCACTCATTTATTATGGTAGTTAGTAGAAAGGAATTGGTTGGCTTCACTGGCTGGAAAAGTGATGAAACCAACTATAAAAAGGTGGGGAAGATCACATTCCAACAAACACACTGAAAATATCAATCACTCATAGGTTACTTATAAGGGTACTAATCTGTTTTAGATGGTGGGAAGATGTCGTTATTATTGGGTTTATAAAGGAGAAAGTTCAATGGAAAGATATAACACTAATGAAATCTGAGTCTAATCACATAAGGAATTAACATAACTCTTTATCCAAAACCTTAAGACAATGGATTAATTGGTCTTCATTTACATATGTTGTTCAACTTTCTCATTTCTACTGAGTATGAAATTTGGATTCACGCTTAGATTCTTAACAATATTCTATAATTTAAGATACTTAAGAGTTTGTTTTGCTGAGAGCTACATGCTAATCCCTCAAACTATCAAGATCTATACCAATTATGACATGATTAATAAAAAAAATAATTATCACACAATTATATCATAATCACAGAGGTGGAAGCATACCTTATCCGTGCTCCAATTTATTGTCAACCCTCTTGCTGCTTCCCAACCAGTAACCACCCTTCAAACCCATTCATTGCGCAAGTGCCTGCAACCAAATCTGATGAAGTCAATTCCAGCTTAAGCATATTCTGTCAAAACAGATCCATCTTAAACTTTAACTGTTAGAATGCACATCAACTGAATGTAAGACAATGATGAACTTGTGCTTCAATAGTTTAGTTTATGGCTTCTATATGGAACCATCTTGGATTAAAAGAAAGGGCATTCATTCTCCCTTTCATTGGCCGTAAATTTGTTCTTGAGATAGAAAATATCAACATTTTTTATAAGTTAAAATTAATTTATGTACATTTGAAAATATTTTTTTGGTAAGTTGGTAAGATAGACTATCAATAAATTAATATACACATAAATTAATTTTACCTTATGAAAAAATTCATTTTTTTTCTTTCCTGTTTTTCTATCTTAGAAGTGATTTTTTGAGTTTAGCTAAACAGACCTTAATTAACATGATTTTTCTTCTTGGCACTTCATTTTTTGGAATAAGCATCACGGATATTTGCTTCCCTTGTTTGTTTTTTTTAAAATTTAGAAAACAATTAGGTAAAACTAATTTGGAAGAAGTTTTGAATTATAGAAATATATTTTTATTGAAGAAAAAACCAAAACGAACTTTTATAGAAGTTAATTATTATTTTTCTACTTTTTGAGAGTAAAAAGAAAAAACTTGGATTAAGTTATACTCTATTCTTAAATCTATGTTAAATTTATGAGACCCCTTATTCGTCAACGTGAATTTATGGTAATTTCTTCCTGCACCTCCATACATTTCAACACACCTACGTAGAAATGTGAAATGACCATTTGCCTTTATCTTCTTTTCTCCATCTTCCTCCTTCTCCACCGACCCACTTCTCTCTCATTTTCTTCTTACTCCACAGCACACCCTTCTTCCTCCATTGATGTACTCCTCTTCCTCACTTTTCATCTTCTTCTAATTAAAAAATGCATTTTGGATTTCATAATCTAGAATGCAAACTTTATATAATTCAGAATGTATTTTTATTTTATATTTTGAAATGTAGAATCAGAAATACAAAATTTGTATTCCAAATTATGAATTTCGAAAGGGTCTCCACAATGTACATTCGAAAATTCTGAATGAAAAATCTAAAATAGAACATAAAATTAAAATTTTCAAATATATGAGATGAAGGATGAAATTATGGGAAGAATCAAGCCAATTTATTGCCTATTGTTTTATCAATAAAATTATCTGGCACGTAAATTGGCTCATCCCACTTTGGGCTAATAAAATTTTGGGTTACATCATTAGGTGAAGTCGAAATAAGTTAGGGTTTGGGTTGTATCTTCCTAGACCTCCAACTATTTTTCTTTGCATGTCTAAATTCTTTTAAAATTCCAAAAGTATTTCCTACAATTAAAAAAAACTTACATCCTATTTTTTTATTCTTAAGAAATCTATTAAAAAAGATTTTTGATTTTAAAATTCATTGAAATTCATTGAAAGGTTTTCTAAAGCTTCAATTGATTTCAAAATTCGTTAAAAAAATTTCTTTCAAACGAATTTTAAAATTTTTTAAATGATTTTTCAAAAAAAAATTTCAACAGATTTCGAAATTTGTAAAAAAAAAATTTTTAATAAATTTTGAAGACTGATGAATGATTTTTTTCTTCAACAAATTTAGAAAACAGTTAAGAATTCTTTCTTTAGTAAATTTTGAAATTTTGAATTTTTTCTTCATTTTTCTATCTTTTCGTTAAGAGAAAAGATACTAGTCATTACTCTTTAACAAATAATTTTCTGTTAATTTGAAAATTCTAAAATTATTTGGATTTAACTAATATTTGGAAACAAAAATTAAAAAAGTGCCATTGATATTTTTCACTAGTTAACCTTTTATCTTAACTTTCTTATTAGAGATTTGCGTGTGTGTGTTTCATTCGTTCAAAACTTCTTTTGAAAACAATTCTTCTGGCAAGTTTTATCTTACATCTTAAGGTTTCGAAATAGAATCAAACATCTTATAAGGTTTAAATTGCAGTATATAATATTCAAGAATAAACTTAAGTTAAGTGCATTAAACTTGAGGAGTGAGTAGAGAAATTAATATAATGTAAATTATGGAGTGGAAACTAAATGATAATTGAATAATGGATCTAAACTGCAAAATCGGGATACATGATGAGTTACAAAGCCAAAGCCATTACAATACATTACACAAGCTTACTCTTATAACGATCCATGATCATAATCTTGATTACATGCCAACCTCCCTTATTTATTTTCTCACTAATATATAGATCAGTTCTACGTTTTTTTAAACTAAGAGATGCTAAATTAAAGGAGACATATACAAAAGCACCATGGATACATATTTCATCATACTTTCCAAGTGCTTAATTATCGTTATTATTACACTAATATATATTCTTCTAGGTGGAACCCGAACATTTTGAACTAGATCTCGGACCTGCACCATTATTATAAGTACATCAGAAAACCAGAATCATCGTATGCTTTTACTGCACAATAGATATATTATAGAAAACAACGAACCTAGGCCAATAGCCTCTGAGCTAATCATAAGCCTTATCCTCTTGCATGATTCAACAAACATCCTACAAAAAGAACCAGAATTTAATTTAAGAAAATGAAACATACATGTACATGCATATGTATAGTGGTGAATACTAAAATGAAGGTTTGAAAGAGTGTGAACGATGATGAGTAGAACATACTTCCATGGTACATCCCCGACCAACATCCAATCACCATCTTTGTCCTCGTAGGTGGGCATGTATTCAATCCCATTTCCAGACTCCATCAGTTTCCTCTCATTCATCAAATGATTGCCTGCAACAATGGTTGGCCACAAAAAGACCTAATTACCCTCAACCTAATTAAAACAAATGAAACCATGTATACCAACTTATGCAGATTAATACGTACGAATGTCTAAGCCACAAAACATGGTCTCTAATTCTGTCATCAAATGTTCGTAACTGTCGTACAATTCAAGATCCACTTTTCGTAGATAAGGAGCTCCGTCCACAGCCACCTTCACGAACTTGCAACTCTTCATGGCATTCTTCCTGCTTGCCCTCACCGGCGGCCACCCCACCACTTGTTCCCTGCAACCACCCACCAAAAATTCATCTTTACTTCTTTGTTCACCCACAAAAATTCTTCCATTCAGTCAAAAAAATAGTTTTCGTTACTAATTCTAGAACCACAGAAAAATCAGTGACGAATGAATTGTTTGGTTACGAAGTTCGTGTTTTTCTTATTACAGTGGTTTTTAAGATAAAGGAAAGAAAATTGTACTATATATGGAAGCTTGTTCTTACTTTGGTGTTGGGAGTTTGGATTTATTTAGCGAAGTGGCAAGATGAAGATCAACGGTGTCGGAGAAGGAACGTTTGGTACCGGGAAGTCCCAGCGTGAGCTCCGTCTCCTTCAAGTTACAATCAACGGCGTCCGATTCCGACGAGTGGATGCTGCTTTGTGATTGTGACCACATTGCTCTCGAAAACACTCACACGCGCGACGCAATTTCAACGTTCAAACTCGGGTTCCTTAGTCCTGAGCGGCTTTTCCGGTTTTCCCTGTTCGCTGCTATGACCAACTCTTTCGTTTTGTCTCAATGATTTGGAAGAGAGAGACCAAAGTGTTTGATATTTGAGACTTTGTTAGGCCTAGTTGTTGATTCTTCGGCAACGTGTGCGACCTTATATTATGGTGCGTGTGACCAGCGAGGTTGTTGGACCATCCAAACGACGACACGTGTTGCTCGAAGAGCGGCTTCGATTGTTCCACGTATCAATGCGAGAGTGTATGAGGAAAGGAAAGCGTGTGATTCTGATTTGATGTTCCATTTCTTTCATTCTTGAGTAGCTGCCACGTCATCAGAATTAACAGCGTCGTCGGACGTAATTAATGACGTAAAATATGGAACACTTAATTATGGAGGGAAAATAAAATAAGGTGGAAACAGGTGGGACCGGATGTTTGAGTTTTAGAAGAAACGGTCAACTCTAAGCGAAGTCCATGTGCACGTAAACAAGTCGTGTTTAAGGTTGGTGACCCCACCAAAGCACGTGACATTGTTTCTTTGTCAGTTCTCCCAACCACTCCCAGGGCCTCCCTCTTCAACTCCTTCTTAATAACCCTTTTTACTAGGTTTAACTATCGTATTATAAAAGGAAATTTTAATTTTTTTCCTTTTTCTATTAAAACTAATTTTAATACCAATATTTATATTTTAATTAAACTTTTGTTTTTTTCGACTTTAGCTTTTCCAGAATCTCACTATTCGCACTAATAAAGTGAAACATATTCTTCTACATGTTACATCATATATTTCACCAATTCACCTTTTTCACTAGTCGCAGTAATTTATTTTTTCTTCTAAAACTATGATTTATATCTCAAATCACATTTAGGAAAAATGCTATCGGATAACGAGATAGGTTTGTTTATCAGATATATTTATTTTAATCAAAAGAAATTTATAAGTCATAAAAAAAATATAAATGAAATGAACTCTTTGAAAGACACTCTTATTTAAATTTTTAATGGGATTCAACTTTTCTATTTATAACCTTTAATAAGCTCTTTATAATCTTAACACGTGTGATTCTCCTTCTAATCTTTGGTTTCAATTAATGTGGTTCAGCTATCGTAATTATACTTTATATGATTAAACACCATAAGGACCAAATCTAAATCCATACAACATATTTATAGACACATAAGCACTTCTGGTTAAACATCGTGGGGACCACAGTTTAAGCTATTCATAAACAGGTAATATATATATTTTATTTATTTATTTAAGTATGTGTGGATAAACATGATCGAGATAAAATAAAAATAAATCAACAAGACGAGAAGGAATTGTAGTTAAACACTGTTATGGAGATTATATATAGAAGGAAAAAAATAGAATTTATACTTTTTGTTAAACTTGATTTTAATTTGTATTTTAAATTAATAAATTAGTTCTTTAACTTGTGAAAATATATTAAATTAGTTATATTTTATACTTTTGAATTGGACATAGTTACTATAGGAGAGAAAATGACTAAATTTATATATTTCCAAAATTTGAGTATTAATTCTTCAATTTAAAATTTCTAAAACTAAAACGAAAAGGCTATTTTCCTAAATCAAAGATACATAGAAACGTAAGATTTGATTAATCACCACAAGGAACAAGTCTAAATCAAAGAATGTATAAATGTGTAGGGTCTATAGTTAGATATAGCATATATAGAAATCAATGTTTGTATAGTAGTATAGAAAATGAAATCCGTCATTAAGGTGGATAAATCAATGCAAAGTTGAGAAATTTATCATCTATCTTACTTCTAAATTAATCTATCCGTTGAAATCCAGAAAAATGTATAAATCAATTTATGTTCATTTTTTTTTCATTTGCTAATAAAAAAATTAATATATTAAGGGTATAATTTAGAAATTTTTTAATGTTTTATCTAGGATTCTAAAACAACCATTGAAATAGAGAGAGTAGAATATTTGTTTCTTATTCTAATGTTTTCCGCGAAACTCATTCTATACCCGTTTTAGGAACAAAATAAATTATTTCAAGTGTTACAACAATTTTAAAAAAAATAAATTAATTTTTATTTTCAAAATTTAAGACAATATTAATTATTTTTTTAATCATTTTATAATCCTGACGTTTATAATCTTTAATTACGCATTTTGTTCTTGTAAAGTTGTCGTTTTTCATAAAAGATGGTTTCGTTTTGCCAGTAGTTACTTTTTAACTTTAAGATAACTTAATTTGTTTTATTCTTAAATACCTTTATTTCCATTCTTATTATAAATAAAAAACTACTTGAGCCTTAAATGGAGAAAAGCTAAAAAAGAATATAATAAATAAGCTACTTAATTTTTGCATTGGAAATATAAGAATTAAATATTTTTCCTTATTTATAGGAAATATATTATAAATTGGAAAATTAGTTTACATGGATTTATTTATTGTGATGTAAACGAAAGAGGTTAAAAGAAAAAATAGTGCAGAAGGAAAATTTATAAATGACAAGGTAATTAATATTTGTACAAAAATTAAAATAATATTTAAACAAACAAATAAATAAAATCTTTCTAAAATTCAAAACATAAAAAAAGCTTGGATGTGAAATTAAAGAAGAGGGTCTGTTCACAGTGACCTTATTTGGAAGCTTGCATGTGAGGTTTTCGAGACAAAAACTATTAAAATTTGTTACGGTGTAACTTGAAATAAAATTTAGATTGTTTCTCATATCATGGTGTGATTTTAAAAGATAGATAAAGAAATATTTAAAAGAAGATTAGAGTGTAAAATGGAATAATTAAGGTGTTGAAATGAAAGAAAAAAAGAAAAGAAAAAATGGTGTCCTTGTAAAGGAAAGGTAGAATCCTATCATGATATTCATTCGGGGTGAAGCAGAAGTGAGAGTGTGATATGGTGTTATTTCCTAAAGGGGTGGCAATTGATGCCTTTGTGGACCCTTTTCTTGTTGTTGTGATAGTGTAATAGTAATAGTACAACTATTTGTGCTTCCCTCCTTCACATGCCTTGGCTCCATAGCCTTTATGGTTACCCCAATTTACTATAGACATCCTATGGCCATACCCTAACATCAACACCCTCTTGTCTTCCCAATTACCTATAAAAGACACTACCCCATTACTTCTTCCCTTCCTCAACCCTAGCTACCTATTCCCCTATCTTTTCTATCTTCTTCCAATACCCCACTCTTTCGAATCTTTCTTTTCTCCCATTCTATTCTCTTCTCTTATCTTTCTCATTCGTATATAAATACATATAAACTTCGTTCGTATATGCGAAACAGAGTTTGATCTCGTTGAAAGTCCCACCACTTAAAGATAAGATCAATTTATAGTATATAAGTGGGTGTAAACTTCACTTCAATTAGAGATAAAACAATTTTATAGTATATAAATACATATAAACTTCGTTCGTATATGCGAAATAGAGTTTGATCTTGTTAAAAGTCTCACCACTTAAAGATAAGATCAATTTATAGTATATAAGTGAGTGTAAATCTCGTCTTACAAGCTAGTTTTGTAAGTTGAATTAAATTTAAAATTCATTTCTTAACATATATTCACACTCGAAATGTATATATTTTACGTAAGGAAGTGTATTGGAAGTTTTACGCCTTATTTTAACAAAGTTTATTATTTGTTATATTATTTTTTACACTTGTATATATATGTATATGATAATAATTGGAGTAGAGTGTGTTAATTTTATATGATAATTTGTGTTAATGAAAAATAAAAGATGGTATGTTAGTGAGGGAGAAGATGCATCGATAGAATTCAATCGAAATGAATGGTGATGGATGCATGCATAGTTGAAACTCGGGGACCCAAAAATTCTTTGATAAAGTGGAGCCTTGGGATGCAATGAATTGAATAGAAATAAGAAAGAAACAGTTCCTTTAATTGCATAATATTGGTAAACTAAATTAGTTGCAGGCAGACAATTAAGATCCCAAAGGAACATTGATAGCGATGCATGCGGCTCCACGTCCTTTTCTCTCTCTCTCTCTCACGTACCTTCACCAAATCTATTATAAAAATATTTAACTCCGATAAATTTCTCTAAATAATTAATTATATTAATCTATAAATTAACTATTTCCAGGTTAAATTATTATAATAAAATGGGTTAAATATGTTTTTAGTTCCTAAACTATTGGCCGTTTCTGGTTTTCGTCACTCTTCCAAAGTAAGGTACGATTTGATCCTCATTCTTTAGAAAAACGTTCGTTTTAGTCCTCAAAATTTTGTTTTTAGTCCTCGTTTTAGTCCTCAAAACGTTCGTTTTTTCGACTAAAATGAACGTTTTTTAAAGATTGAGGACCAAATCATACCTTAGTTTGGAAGAGAGACGAAAACCAGAAACGGTCAATAATTTAGGGACTAAAAACATATTTAACCCTAATAAAATTAATCTCTCTTTATATCATGCACGCAATCTTTTACATTCTTGTTGTACCCTTTGTAGGAATCTGTTCATTTAGTGTAACATAATTTACATTGAATTTTTGTCTTTTAGTATGTTGTCTGAAACACGATTATAAATTTGTGTTTATGCAAAAATATTTGTGGGAAGTGATTAACTTTTTTGGACGAATCTCAGTGCTTCGAAATGACTACTCCTTCACTCTTAATCGAGAGGTGTCCCGAGTTCGATCGCCTAGAATAGCAAATTATGTTCATAGGTTCTTTTTAAATTATATTAAATTTATTATTAATGACGATGAATCGGTATGAATGACTTTGAATAGACAACGATGTAAAAGTTCACATCATAAATCATCATTAATTTAATTTTTAATGTAATTATAGCTTAGTTAAGTTTTAAATCTCTCGTAAAATTTTATATTTTAATTAAGTTTTTATATTTATTTGATACTCACATTTTATATAACTTTTCAAGTGGGTCACTCTCCTTTGTTTTTTTTTCTTATTTAAATTATGTAATTATTTGTTATCTTACCTTTTTATCTTTATATATTAAGAAATGTAATATACTTTTATTGATGTAAAATAATATTTAATATTATTTCATCTTAAATACAAAATTTTATATTTCTTAATATGTGAAAAGAATAAATTAAGATGACGAGATAAATAACAAAAATTACACATGTAAACAATAGAAAAAATATAAATTTTTGAGTGAAGGGTTTTCCAGATTCCTCGCAATGAGCAACTTAAAACTTAATTAAGTCTATAATTTTCTTAAAGACGATAAATTTATCTTATATATATATATATATATATATATATATATATA